>JAUNZM010003217.1:7500-51144 GCA_033459285.1 Clamator glandarius
CCATCCCCAGGTCTCCATGCCTTAAAGCCCCCATGTCCCCATTTCTAGGGTCCCCACGCCTTGGGGTCTCCACGTCCCGTGACCCCATCCCAAAGGTCCCCACACCTTGGGGTCTCCACATCCCATGACCCCATCCAAAGGTCTCCACGCCTTGGGGTCTCCAGGTCCCGTGACCCCATCCCAAAGGTCTCCACGCCTTGGGGTCTCCAGGTCCCGTGTCCCCATCCCCAGGTCTCCATGCCTTAAAGCCCCCATGTCCCCATTTCTAGGGTCCCCACACCTTGGGGTCTCCACATCCCATGACCCATCCAAAGGTCCCCACGCCTTGGGGTCTCCATGTCCCATGACCCCATCCCAAGGTCCCCACGCCTTGGGGTCTCCACATCCCATGACCCCATCCCAAGGTCCCCACGCCTTGGGGTCTCCACATCCCATGACCCCATCCAAAGGTCCCCACGCCTTGGGGTCTCCACATCCCATGACCCCATCCAAAGGTCCCCATGCCTTGGGGTCTCTACATCCCATGACCCCATCCCAAGGTCCCCACGCCTTGGGGTCTCCATGTCCCGTGACCCCATCACAAAGGTCTCCATGCCTTAAAGCCCCCATGTCCCCATTTCTAGAGTCCCCACACCTTGGGGTCTCCACGTCCCATGACCCCATCCAAAGGTCCCCACGCCTTGGGGTCTCCACATCCCATGACCCCATCCAAAGGTCCCCATGCCTTGGGGTCTCTACATCCCATGACCCCATCCCAAGGTCCCCACGCCTTGGGGTCTCCACGTCCCATGACCCCATCCAAAAGTCTCCACCCCTTGGGGTCTCCAGGTCCCGTGACCCCATCCCAAAGGACTCCATGCCTTAAAGCCCCCATGTCCCCATTTCTAGGGTCCCCACACCTTGGGGTCTCCAGGTCCCATGACCTCATCCAAAGGTCCCCACACCTTGGGGTCTCCACATCCCATGACCCCATCCAAACGCCTCCATCCTTAAGGTCCCCATGTCCCCATCTCTAGGGTTCCCATTCTGTGGTGGCTCTGTCCCCCGAGTCTCCATCTCTCAGGGTTGTCACCCCAAGGGTCCCCATCCCTTGGGTCCCCACCTCTCACGGTTGCCATCTCCAGGGTCTCCATCCCCTGGTGACCCCAGCCCCCTGGGCCCCCATCCTTGGGTCTCCCTCTCTCATGGTTGTCACCCTCAGGGTCCCCATCCCAAGGTCCCCATCCCTTGGGTCCCTATCCCCGAGGTCCCCATCCCCAAGGTCCCCATCTCTCATGATTGTCACCCCCAGGGTCCCCAACTCCAAGATCCCCATCTCCAGGGTCTCCATCTCTGTGGGCCCCACTCCCTGGTGACCCCATCCCCTGGTGACCCCATCCTTGGGTCCCCACCTCTCATGATTGTCATCCCCAGGGTCCCCATCTCCAGGTCCCCACTCCCTGGTGACCCCATCCCCTGGTGACCCCATCCCCTGGTCACCCCATCCTTGGGTCCCCACCTTTCATGATTGTCATCCCCAGGGTCCCCATCTCCAGGTCCCCATCCCCTGGTGACCCCACCCTTGTGTCCCCAACCCCGAGGGCTCCATCTCCAAGGTCCCCGAGGCCCAATGCACCAACCCATGGGCCTCCGGGTCCCTCCCAGCCCGATGTCCCCGGTGTCCCCGGTGTCCCCGGTGTCCCCAGCCCACGCTCACCTGCTCCCAGCCGCAGGGCCAGGCAGGCGACCAGCAGGGCCGGCCACCACCGAGCCGCCATCGAGTGGGGACAGGGGACAGGGACGGGGCCACGGTGGCAGCCTGCGACGGGGAGGACAGCGGGTGGCACCCCCCACACCTGCTCCCTGTCCCCCGTCCCCATCCCTGTCCCCCATCCCTGTCCCCTTGGATCCCATCCCTGTCCCCATCCCTGTCCCCCATCCCTGTCCCCTTGGATCCCATCCCTGTCCCCATCCCTGTCCCCCATCCCTGTCCCCTTGGATCCCATCCCTGTCCCCCATCCCTGTTCCCTTGGATCCCATCCCTGTCCCCCTCCCTGTCCCCTTGGATCCCATCCCTGTCCCCATCCCTGTCCCCTATCTCTGTCCCCTTGGATCCCCTCCCTGTCCCCCATCCCTGTCCCCTGGATCCTATTGCTGTCCTCATCCCTGTCCCCATCCCTGTCCCCCTCCTTGTCCCCATCCCTGTCCCCTTGGATCCCATCCCTGTCCCCCTCCCTGTCCCCTTGGATCTCATCCCTGTCCCCCTCCCTGTCCCCATCCCTGTCCCCTTGGATCCCATCCCTGTCCCCCCTCCCTGTCCCCATCCCTGTCCCCTTGGATCTCATCCCTGTCCCCCTCCCTGTCCCCATCCCTGTCCCCTTGGATCCCATCCCTGTCCCCCTCCCTGTCCCCATCCCTGTCCCCTTGGATCCCATCCCTGTCCCCCCTCCCTGTCCCCATCCCTGTCCCCTTGGATCTCATCCCTGTCCCCCTCCCTCTCCCCCTCCCTGTCCCCCTCCCTGTCCCCTTGGATCCCACCCCTGTCCCCCCCCCTGTCCCCGTCCCCCTCCCCATCTTTGTCCCCATCTGTCCCCAGGCCCCCTCCCTGTCCCCCCCCCCCCGGCTCCCCATGTCCCCAATGTCCCCATCCCCGCAATTCTCAGTGTCCTCCCCGTACCCCCCCCCGTGCCCCCCCCCATGTCCCCCTCTGTGTCCCCCCCACCATGGGGGTCAGAGAGGTTGGGGTCCCCCCAGCCCGGGGGGGGCTCACACACCATATGGCACCTCCTCCCCCCCCCAGCAGCCGGTCCCACCTCCACCCCAATTAACTAATTAGGGCAGGTGGAGGGGGGGGGGGGGCCTCCCCATCTGCCACCCCGCCCCCCCCCCCCCCGCACCGGGATGGGGAGGGGGGGGGGGTCCCAATCCTGCTCCCCCCCCCCCCGGCATTCCCCCCACTCTGGGGGGCTGAGGGGGGGCCAGGGAGCCCTGTCCCCCTCCTGGGGGGCCCTTGGGTGCCCCCCCCGCCTAGGCCTGACACCCCCCCCCCCCCCCCGAGGTGAACCTCCCCCCCCGCCGGGTCCCCCTCCCAACATGAATAACCCCCCCCAGATGTGGCTGAACCCCCCAACAGGTGCAGCCCCCCCATACCTGTCTGGGACCGCCCCCCCCCCCCCCAGCGCACCCTCCGCCTCAGGACCCCCCCCGTACCTGCCGGGACACCCCCTCTCTGCAGACCCCCCCCTCCTTTGCACCCCCATACCTGCACCGGACCCCCCCCTCCCATTGCAGCCCCCCCCTCCCATTACAGCCCCCCCATTACAGCCCCCCCCCCATTGCAGCCCCCCCCATTACAGCCCCCCCATTACAGCCCCCCCATTACAGCCCCCCCTCCATTACAGCCCCCCCCATTACAGCCCCTCCATTACAGCCCCCCCATTACAGCCCCCCCATTACAGCCCCCCCATTGCAGCCCCCCCATTACAGCCCCCCCATTGCAGCCCCCCCATTGCAGCCCCCCCCATTGCAGCCCCCCCATTACAGCCCCCCCTCCATTACAGCCCCCCCATTGCAGCCCCCCCATTGCAGCCCCCCCATTGCAGTCCCCCCATTGCAGCCCCCCCATTACAGCCCCCCCATTGCAGCCCCCCCATTACAGCCCCCCCCATTGCAGCCCCCCCATTGCAGTCCCCCCATTGCAGCCCCCCCATTACAGCCCCCCCATTGCAGCCCCCCCATTGCAGCCCCCCCATTACAGCCCCCCCTCCATTACAGCCCCCCCATTACAGCCCCCCCATTGCAGCCCCCCCATTGCAGTCCCCCCATTACAGCCCCCCCATTGCAGCCCCCCCATTACAGCCCCCCCATTGCAGCCCCCCCATTACAGCCCCCCCCATTGCAGCCCCCCCCCATTACAGCCCCCCCATTACAGCCCCCCCATTGCAGCCCCCCCATTACAGCCCCCCCTCCATTACAGCCCCCCCATTACAGCCCCCCCATTACAGCCCCCCCCATTGCAGCCCCCCCCATTACAGCCCCCCCATTACAGCCCCCCCATTGCAGCCCCCCCCCATTACAGCCCCCCCATTACAGCCCCCCCATTACAGCCCCCCCTCCATTACAGCCCCCCCATTGCAGCCCCCCCATTGCAGCCCCCCCATTACAGCCCCCCCTCCATTACAGCCCCCCCCATTACAGCCCCCCCATTACAGCCCCCCCATTGCAGCCCCCCCATTACAGCCCCCCCCTCCATTACAGCCCCCCCATTACAGCCCCCCCATTGCAGCCCCCCCATTACAGCCCCCCCATTACAGCCCCCCCTCCATTACAGCCCCCCCATTGCAGCCCCCCCATTGCAGCCCCCCCCCCGTCATTCCCAACCCCTCCCGTTAGAGCCCCCCCCCCCCATTGCAGCCCCCCTCTACCTGCCCGGGACCCCCTCTCTGTGCACCCCTCTCCCCGGAACCCCCCCCCACCCCGTACCTACCCAGGACCCCCCCCACTCTGGCCCCCTCCTGGTACAGCCCCCCCCTCATTGCAGCCCCCCCAACCCCGTCTCCGGGATGTACCTCCCCCCGATGCAGCCCCCCCCTCCTCGGGGTGCAGCCCCCCCCTCGGTGCATCCCCCCCCCTTCTCGAGGTGCAGCCCCCCCCCTCGGTGCATTCCCCCCCCCCCTCCTCGGGGTGCAGCCCCCCCCTCGGTGCAGCCCCCCCCCCGGTGCATCCCCCCCCCTCTTCTCGGGGTGCAGCCCCCCCCCCCCCCCTCGGTGCATTCCCCCCCCCTCCTCGGGGTGCAGCCCCCCCCCCCGGTGCATCCCCCCCCCCCTCTTCTCGGGGTGCAGCCCCCCCCCTCGGTGCATTCCCCCCCTGCTCGAGGTGCAGCCCCCCCGTCGGTGCATTCCCCCCCTCTTCTCGGGGTGCAGCCCCCCCCCTCGGTGCAGCCCCCCCCTCGGTGCATTCCCCCCCCCTCTTCTCGGGGTGCAGCCCCCCCCCGGTGCAGCCCCCCCCTCGGTGCACCCCCCCCTCTTCTCGGGGTGCAGCCCCCCCCTCGGTGCATTCCCCCCCCTCCTCGGGGTGCAGCCCCCCCCCCCTCGGTGCACCCCGCCCCTCTTCTCGGGGTGCAGCCCCCCATCCGGTGCAGCCCCCCCCCCGGTGCATTCCCCCCCCTCTTCTCGGGGTGCAGCCCCCCCCCCCGGTGCAGCCCCCCCCCGGTGCATTCCCCCCCCTCTTCTCGGGGTGCAGCCCCCCCCCCCTGTGCATTCCCCCCCCTCTTCTCGGGGTGCAGCCCCCCCCCCCGGTGCAGCCCCCCCCCCGGTGCATTCCCCCCCCCTCTTCTCGGGGTGCAGCCCCCCCCCGGTGCAGCCCCCCCCTCGGTGCATTCCCCCCCCCTCTTCTCGGGGTGCAGCCCCCCCCCCCCGGTGCAGCCCCCCCCCCCGGTGCATTCCCCCCCCTCTTCTCGGGGTGCAGCCCCCCCCCCGGTGCATTCCCCCCCCCCCTCTTCTCGGGGTGCAGCCCCCCCCTCGGTGCACCCCCCCCCCTCTTCTCGGGGTGCAGCCCCCCCCCCCGGTGCAGCCCCCCCCCCCGGTGCACCCCCCCCCCTCTTCTCGGGGTGCAGCCCCCCCCCCCCGGTGCAGCCCCCCCCCCGGTGCATTCCCCCCCCCTCTTCTCGGGGTGCAGCCCCCCCCCCGGTGCAGCCCCCCCCTCGGTGCATTCCCCCCCTGCTCGAGGTGCAGCCCCCCCCCTCGGTGCACCCCCCCCCTCTTCTCGGGGTGCAGCCCCCCCCCGGTGCAGCCCCCCCCCTCGGTGCATTCCCCCCCCTCTTCTCGGGGTGCAGCCCCCCCCCCCGGTGCACCCCCCCCCTCTTCTCGGGGTGCAGCCCCCCCCCCGGTGCATTCCCCCCCCTCGGTGCACCCCCCCCTCTTCTCGGGGTGCAGCCCCCCCCCCGGTGCATTCCCCCCCTCGGTGCACCCCCCCCCTCTTCTCGGGGTGCAGCCCCCCCCGTACCTGCCGCTGCTGCCCCAGCCCGTCCCGGGGGGGGGCGGATCCGCGGGGGCGGCTGAGCCGGGGGGGGGGGGGGGGGGGGGCCGGGGGGGGGGGAGGCTGCTGACCACGAGGTGACCGAGGGGACACACCGCCCTCTGCCTGCGGGACTGACCGCTCCGACCCGCCAGACTGGACAGAGTGACCAGAGTGACCACAGGGACCCGAGGGACCGGACAGCCAGTACAGAGTGACCAGAGTGACCAGAGTGACCGGAGGGACCGGAGGGACCGGAGGGACCAGAGTGACCAGAGTGACCACAGGGACTGAACAGGGACCAAAGGGACCATACAGTGACCAGAGTGACCACAGGGACTGGACAGGGACTGGAGGGACCAGAGGGACCAGACTGACCACAGGGACTGAACAGGGACCAGAGGGACCATACAGTGACCAGAGTGACCACAGGGACCAGACAGGGACCACAGGGACCAGAGTGACCACAGGGACCGGACAGGGACCAGAGGGACCGGACAGCCAGTATAGAGGGACCAGACAGGGACCGGAGGGACCAGAGTGACCACAGGGACTGGACAGGGACTGGAGGAACCAGAGGGACCAGACTGACCACAGGGACTGAACAGGGACCAGAGGGACTATACAGTGACCAGAGTGACCACAGGGACTGGACAAGGACTGGAGGGACCAGAGGGACCAGAGTGACCACAGGGACCAGATAGGGACCAGAGGGACCAGAGTGACCACAGGGACCGGGGGGACCAGAGGGACCATGGTGACCACAGAGACTAGAGTGACCAGAGGGACAAGAAGGACCATACAGTGACTCTACAGTGACCAGAGTGACCATACAAGGGCCAGAGTGACCAGAGGGACCATACAGGGACCAGAGTGACCAGAAGAACTACATAGTGAATCTACAGTGACCAGAGGACCAGAGTGACCATACAGGTACCATAGTGACCAGAGTGACCATACAGGGACCAGAGTGACCATACAAGGGCCAGAGTGACCATTTAAGGGCCAGAGTGACTAGAAGGACCATACAAGGACCAGAGGGACCGAAGTGACTCTACAGTGACCAGAGTGACCAGAGGGATCACATAGGGATCAGAGGGACCATACAGGGGCCACACAGTGACCAGAGTGACCACAGAGCCACCAGAGTGACCAGAGTGACCATACAGTGACCAGAGTGACCACAGAGCCACCAGAGTGACCATACAGTGACCGTGGGAACCGCATCACCCTCCACCTGCGGGGACTGCAGGAACCAGGGACCAGAGTGACCACAGGGACCACACTGACCATACAGTGACCACAGGGACCGCACTGCCCTCTGTCTGCAGGGACCAGAGTGACCATACAGTGACCACAGGGACCGCAGGGACCCCCCACCCTCTGTCTGCAGGGACAAGGCCACCAGGGACAAGAGTGACCATAGAGTGACCACAGGGACCACACAGGGACCATAGAGTGACCATAGAGTGACCAATGACCACAGGGACCACACAGGGACCATAGAGTGACCATAGAGTGACCACAGGGACCATAGAGTGACCACAGAGGGACCACAGGCACAACCCTGTGCTGACCACCCTGTCCTGACCACCCTGTCTGCACCGGCCACGCCACCTGCACTGACCGCACTGACCCCCCCCATGCTGACCACACTGACACCCCGTGCTGACCCCCTGTCCTGCCTGCAGTGACCACAGTGACCACCCTGCCCTTCACTGACCACAGTGACCACCCTGCACTGAGCACAGTGATCACAGTGACCACTCCACCCTGACCACAGTGACCACCTTGCACTGACCACAGTGACCACAGTGATCACAGTGACCACCCTGCCCTCCAGCAGTTGGACTGACCACCCTGCAGTGACCACAATGACCATCCTACCCTGACCGTAGTGACCACAGTGACCACCCTGCACTGACCACAGTGGACACCCTGACCTCCCTGCCCTTCACTGACCACAGTGCCCACAGTGACCACCTTGCCCTGACCACAGTGACCACCCTGCAATGGCCACAGTGGTCACAGTGACCACCCTGCCCTGACCACAGTGCCCGCAGTGACCACCCGGCACTGACCACAGTGCCCACAGTGCCCACCCCACCCTGACCACAGTGACCACCCTGTACTGACCACAATGCCCACAGTGACCACCCTGCCCTGACTACAGTGACCACCCGGCACTGACCACAGTGACCACAGTGCCCACAGTGACCACCCTGCACTGACCACAGTGCCCACAGTGCCCACCCCACCCTGACCACAGTGACCACCCTGTACTGACCACAATGCCCACAGTGACCACCCTGCACTGACTACAGTGACCACCCTGCACTGACCACAGTGACCACAGTGATCACAGTGACCACCCTGCCCTCCAGCAATTGCACTGACCACCCTGCAGTGACCACAGTGACCACACTGCCCTGACCATAGTGACCACACTGCCTTGACTGTAGTGACCACAGTGACCACCCAGCACTGACCGCAGTGACCACCCTGACCTCCAGTGACTGCACTGACCACCCTGCAGTGACCACAATGACCACCCTACCCTGACCGTAGTGACCACAGTGACCACCCTGCACTGACCACAGTGGCCACAGTGACCTCCCTGCCCTTCACTGACCACAGTGCCCACAGTGACCACCTTGCCCTGACCACACTGACCACCCTGCAATGACCACAGTGGTCACAGTGACCACCCTGCACTGACCACAGTGCCCATAATGCCCACAGTGACCACCCTGCACTGACCACTGTGCCCATAGTGCCCATGCTGACCACCCTGCAATGACCACAGTGACCACCCTGCACTGACTACATTGACCACCCTGACCTCCAGTGACCACAGTGGCCACAGTGACCACCCTGCAATGACCACAGTGCCCATAGTGCCCACAGTGACCACCCTGTACTGACCACAGTGACCACCCTGCCCTGACCACATTGACCACCCTGACCTCCAGTGACCACAGTGACCACCCTGCCCTGACCACAGTGACCACCCTGACCTCCAGTGACCACACTGACCACCCTGCCCTGACCATACTGACCACCCTGCACTGACCACAGTGCCCTTAGTGCCCACACTGACCACCCTGCAATGACCACAGTGGCCACAGTGACTTCCCTGCCCTTCACTGACCACAGTGCCCACAGTGACCACCCCACCGTGACCACAGTGACCACCCTGCACTGACCACAGTGCCCTTAATGCCCACACTGACCACCCCACCCTGACCACAATGCCCACAGTGACCGCCCTGCCCTGACCACAGTGACCACCCTGCACTGACCACAGTGCCCATAGTGCCCACACTGACCACCCTGCAATGACCACAGTGACCACCCTGCAATGACCACAGTGACCACAGTGACCACCCTGCAATGACCACAGTGCCCATAGTGCCCACAGTGACCACTCTGTACTGACCACAGTGACCACCCTGCCCTGACCACATTGACCAGCCTGACCTCCAGTGACCACACTGACCACCCTGCCCTGACCATACTGACCACCCTGCACTGACCACACTGACCACCCTGACCTCCAGTGACCACACTGACCACCCTGCAATGACCACAGTGACCACTCTGCAATGACCACAGTGGCCACAGTGACCTCCCTGCCCTTCACTGACCACAGTGCCCACCTTGCCCTGACCACAGTGACCACCCTGCACTGACCACAGTGCCCTTAATGCCTACACTGACCACCCCACCCTGACCACAATGCCCACAGTGACCGCCCTGCCCTGACCACAGTGACCACCCTGCACTGACCACAGTGCCCATAGTGCCCACACTGACCACCCTGCAATGACCACAGTGCCCATAGTGCCCACACTGACCACCCTGCAATGACCACAGTGCCCACAGTGACTACAGTGACCACCCTGCACTGACCACAGTGCCCACAGTGCCCACAGTGACCACCCTGCACTGACCACAGTGACCACCCTGCAATGACCACAGTGCCCATAGTGCCCACAGTGACCACCCTGTACTGACCACAGAGACCACCCTGCCCTGACCACATTGACCACCCTGACCTCCAGTGACCACACTGACCACCCTGCCCTGACCATACTGACCACCCTGCACTGACCACACTGACCACCCTGACCTCCAATGACCACACTGACCACCCTGCAATGACCACAGTGACCACCCTGCAATGACCACAGTGGCCACAGTGACCTCCCTGCCCTTCACTGACCACAGTGCCCACAGTGCCCACCTTACCCTGACCACACTGACCACCCTGCCCTGACAATACTAACCACCCTGCACTGACCACACTGACCGCCCTGACCTCCAATGACCACACTGACCACCCTGCAATGACCACAGTGGCCACAGTGACCTCCCTGCCCTTCACTGACCACAGTGCCCACAGTGCCCACCTTACCCTGACCACACTGACCACCCTGCACTGACCACAGTGCCCATAGTGCCCACAGTGACCACCCTGCACTGACCACACTGACCACCCTGACCTCCAGTGACCACACTGACCACCCTGCACTGACCACAGTGCCCATAGTGCCCACAGTGACCACCCTGCACTGACCACATTGACCACCCTGACCTCCAGTGACCACACTGACCACCCTGCACTGACCACAGTGCCCATAGTGCCCACAGTGACCACCCTGCACTGACCACACTGACCACCCTGACCTCCAGTGACCACACTGACCACCCTGCACTGACCACAGTGCCCATAGTGCCCACAGTGACCACCCTGCAATGACCACCCTGACCTCCAGTGACCACACTGACCACCCTGCACTGACCACAGTGCCCATAGTGCCCACAGTGACCACCCTGCCCTGACCACACTGACCACCCTGCACTTACCACAGTGCCCACAGTGACCTCCCTGCCCTTCACTGACCACAGTGCCCACAGTGACCACCCTGCACTGACCACACTGACCACCCTGACCTCCAGTGACCACACTGACCACCCTGCACTGACCACAGTGCCCATAGTGCCCACAGTGACCACCCTGCCCTGACCACACTGACCACCCTGACCTCCAGTGACCACACTGACCACCCTGCACTGACCACACTGACCACCCTGACCTCCAGTGACCACACTGACCACCCTGCACTGACCACAGTGCCCATAGTACCCACAGTGACCACCCTGCACTGACCACACTGACCACCCTTACCTCCAGTGACCACACTGACCACTCTGCACTGACCACAGTGCCCACAGTGACCTCCCTGCCCTTCACTGACCACAGTGCCCACAGTGCCCACCTTGCCCTGACCACACTGACCACCCTGCACTGACCACAGTGCCCATAGTGCCCACAGTGACCACCCTGCCCTGACCACAGTGACCACCCTGCACTGACCACAGTGGCCACAGTGACCTCCCTGCCCTTCACTGACCACAGTGCCCACAGTGACCACCCTGCACTGACCACACTGACCACCCTGACCTCCAGTGACCCCACTGACCACCCTGCACTGACCACAGTGCCCATAGTGCCCACAGTGACCACCCTGCCCTGACCCCACTGACCACCCTGCACTGACCACAGTGCCCATAGTGCCCACAGTGACCACCCTGCACTGACCACACTGACCACCCTGACCTCCAGTGACCACACTGACCACCCTGCACTGACCACAGTGCCCATAGTGCCCACAGTGACCACCCTGCACTGACCACACTGACCACCCTTACCTCCAGTGACCACACTGACCACTCTGCACTGACCACAGTGGCCACAGTGACCTCCCTGCCCTTCACTGACCACAGTGCCCACAGTGCCCACCTTGCCCTGACCACACTGACCACCCTGCACTGACCACAGTGCCCATAGTGCCCACAGTGACCACCCTGCCCTGACCACACTGACCACCCTGCACTGACCACAGTGGCCACAGTGACCTCCCTGCCCTTCACTGACCACAGTGCCCACAGTGACCACCCTGCACTGACCACACTGACCACCCTGACCTCCAGTGACCACACTGACCACCCTGCACTGACCACAGTGCCCATAGTGCCCACAGTGACCACCCTGCCCTGACCACACTGACCACCCTGACCTCCAGTGACCACACTGACCACCCTGCACTGACCACAGTGCCCATAGTGCCCACAGTGACCACCCTGCACTGACCACACTGACCACCCTTACCTCCAGTGACCACACTGACCACTCTGCACTGACCACAGTGCCCACAGTGACCTCCCTGCCCTTCACTGACCACAGTGCCCACAGTGCCCACCTTGCCCTGACCACACTGACCACCCTGCACTGACCACAGTGCCCATAGTGCCCACAGTGACCACCCTGCCCTGACCACACTGACCACCCTGCACTGACCACAGTGGCCACAGTGACCTCCCTGCCCTTCACTGACCACAGTGCCCACAGTGACCACCCTGCACTGACCACACTGACCACCCTGACCTCCAGTGACCACACTGACCACCCTGCACTGACCACAGTGCCCATAGTGCCCACAGTGACCACCCTGCCCTGACCACACTGACCACCCTGACCTCCAGTGACCACACTGACCACCCTGCACTGACCACACTGACCACCCTGACCTCCAGTGACCACACTGACCACCCTGCACTGACCACAGTGCCCATAGTGCCCACAGTGACCACCCTGCGCTGACCACACTGACCACCCTTACCTCCAGTGACCACACTGACCACTCTGCACTGACCACAGTGCCCACAGTGACCTCCCTGCCCTTCACTGACCACAGTGCCCACAGTGCCCACCTTGCCCTGACCACACTGACCACCCTGCACTGACCACAGTGCCCATAGTGCCCACAGTGACCACCCTGCCCTGACCACACTGACCACCCTGCACTGACCACAGTGGCCACAGTGACCTCCCTGCCCTTCACTGACCACAGTGCCCACAGTGACCACCCTGCCCTGACCACACTGACCACCCTGACCTCCAGTGACCACACTGACCACCCTGCACTGACCACAGTGCCCATAGTGCCCACAGTGCCCACCTTGCCCTGACCACACTGACCACCCTGACCTCCAGTGACCACAGTGACCACCCTGCACTGACCACAGTGGCCACAGTGACCTCCCTGCCCTTCACTGACCACAGTGCCCACCCCGCCCTGCCCACAGTGACCACAGCTCCCACGGTGCCCACCTTGCTGACTCCCAGGTGGGCGTGCGAGGCCGTGTCGGGGTGTCCTGGCGCTGAGCCGCGCTAAGCAGCTTTGGCACAAAGCGGATCAGCGCGTCCGGCCGCGGGGACGAGGCCGGGGCCCGGTGGGTGTGCACGACACGCGTGTGCGGCGGGGACACGGGTGTGCACGCTCGTGTGCGCACGCAGGGGCCGTCTCCGCGTGCAGGGCTGAGGCTGCGTGTTCGTGTTCACACACAGAGTTCTGCACGCGTGTCTGCGTGTGTGTGTGCGAGCTCACACGCGTGTGCACCCGTGCGCGTGCGTGTCCGGGCTGGGTGTGCGCAAGCAGCTGAGCTATTGCTGTGAGCGTGCAAGGAGCCGCGCGTGCGCATCCGAGCGCACACGCGCGTGCGAGCTCACGAGTCTCTGAGGCCACCTCGGCTGCGTGTGCACGCGCGTCGGTGCTCACACGTGTGTGTGCGCGCGCGTGGCCGCAGGCACGGAGGGGTGGGGGGGTAGGGGCAGAGGGGGCTGTGCACACGCGTGTGCGCGTGGGGGTGCGTGTGCGAGGCGGCCTGCGCACACGCGAGCTCCTGCTTGTGCCCGTGAGCTCACACGCGGCCGTGTGTGCTGGTGTGTTTGCACGTGTGTGTGCTCAGACCCACCCCCTTCTCCTCAGGCCACGCCCCCTCTCCCCAGGCCACGCCCCTCGCTTCTCAGGCCACGCCCCTCTCTCCTCAGACCACGCCTCCCACCCCTAAGGACACACCTCTCACTCATCAGGCCACGCACAGCACTTCAGGCCACGCCCCCTCAACAGACCACGCCCATCACCCATCAAGCCACGCCCCCGATCCTAAAGCCACATCTGCGCTACTCAGGCCACGCCCCCGGTCCACAGACCACGCCCCCTCGCATCAGGCCACCCCCCCCTCGCCACCTCAGGCCACGCCCCCACCCCTCAGGCCACCACACCCTCAGACCACGCCCCTCGCTCCTCAGGCCACGCCCCTGCTCATCACGCCACGCCCCTCGCTATCAGGCCACGCCTCTCGCCCCTAAGGCCGCGTACCTCACTCCTCAGGCCACGCCCCTCTCTCATCAGGCCACGCCCCCTCCCCTGAGACCTGCCATTCTCTCGTAAGGCCACGCCCCCGCTCCTCAGGTCACGCCCCCGATCCTAAGGCCACACCTGCGCTCCTCAGGCCACGCCCCCGGTCAATAGGCCACGCCCACACAAAGCAGACCACGCCCACATTCATCAGGCCACCCCCTCGCTTCGCAAGCCACGCCTCTCGACCATTCAGACCATGCCCTTTCTCCCCAGGCCACGCCCCTCGCCCCTCAGGCCACGCCTCTCACCCCAAGCCACACCCCTCCCTCCTCAAGCCACACCCCTCACCTCCCAGGCCACGCACCTTCATGTCAGACCCTCCTCGTCCATCAGGCCACGCCCCTTCTCGATAGGCCACGCCCCGTGCGCCACAGGCCACGCCCCAAGCCACGCCCCCAGCCTCAAGCCCCGCCCTATACTGAGACACAGCATCAAGGGTCTGACCACGCCCCCGGCCGCAAAGCCCCGCCCCTTCCATCAGGCCACGCCCTTCCCACTGTCTGTGCCCTCCCCGTTCCGCCCCGCAGGCCACGCCCCTCCACAGGCCACGCCCCTTCCGCGCCACGTCTCTGCAAGCCACGCCCACCCCGACGGGCCCCTCCAAGTAGGACCCGCTCCCTCCCGAGGCCGCGCCCCCAGCCGAAAGCCACGCCCCACCGAGACCACGTGACCCAACAGTCACCCTCAGGCCACGCCCCCTCCCCCCAAACCGCGCCCCCTCCCTGGTTCCCGCTCCTCGCAGGCCACGCCCCCGAAGCCTCTCTCCCGCCGCCCCTCGCCCCCGGCGCGCCCGGGTGACGTCACGCGGCTGCGCCCCCGCCGAGCGCGCGGCGCCATCGCGAGTGCGAGGGGTGAGCGCTCCGCGTCCCGGCCCGACCCGCTCCGGGGCCTCCCCGCCCCGAGGGACCCCCTAGACCCCAACCTCCCCTGGGCCTCAGCACCCCGGCAGGTACCGCGGGAGCCGCGGGGCGGGGGTAGCGGGAAGGACCGCTGTATGGGGCACCCGGGGCACGGGCTGGTGGCCCTCACCGTGAGGCCTTCGCTGCTGCGGCCTCGGAGGCGAGAGCTGGCGGGGGGGGGGGCGGTGGGATAGAGGAGACCCCATCGGGACCTGCTCTGGAGTCCCCAAGGGAAGAAGGAGATGGAGCTGCTGGAACGGGGCCAGAGGAGGCTCCAAGGATGACGTGAGGGCTGGAGAACCTCCCGTGCGAGGACAGGCTGGGAGAGTTGGGGTTCAGCCTGGAGAAGGCTCCGAGGAGACCTTAGAGCACCTTCCAGAACCTGAAGGGGCTCCAGGAAACTTGGGGAGGGGGCTCTGGATCAGGGAGGGCAGGGACAGGATGAGGGAGACAGTTTTAAGCTGCAAATAGGGAGGTTGAGATGAGATCTTGGGGAGAAATGTTCTCCTGGGAGGGTGGGGAGGCCCAGGTTGCCCAGAGCAGGGGTGGCTGCTCCATCCCTGGAGGGGTTCAAGGCCAGGTTGGATGGGACTTGGAGCCCCTGATCCCATCGAGGTGTCCCTGGGGTTGAAACTGGATGGGTTTTGAGGTCCCTTCCGACCCAACCCATCTCATGGTTCCATGATTATCCCTCAGTGTCAACCAGAATCCTGAGATTCCCACCCCTGGAGGGGTTCAAGGCCAGGTTGGATGGAGCTTGGGGCCCCTGATCCAGTGGGTGGTGTCCCTGGGGTTGGAACTGGATGATCTTCAAGCTCCTTTCCAACCCAACCCATCTCCTGGTTCTGTGATTATCCCTTGGCGTCACCCAGAATCCTGAGATCCCATCCCTGGAGGGGTTCAAGGCCAGGTTGGATGAGGCTTGGAGCCCCTGATCCAGCAGGAGGTGCCCCTGGGATTGGAACTGGATGGGCTCTGAGGTCCTTTCCAACCCAAACCATTCCAGGTTTCTATGTTTCTCCTTCAGTCTGGAGGTGAAACCCCTGCAGCCGACCCTGTCGAGCAAGTAGAACAGGAACGAATCTCGATTTGGTGTCACTGGGTGTAAATGTTTCTCCCCTTGAGAAGTTCCGGACCCCCAGGAGGTGGCTGCGCAGTCTGGAAACTCTCCATCACCTACAGAGAAGGGGGGTCGGGAAAGATCCTGTGGAATTAGGCGAGGCCTTTCCTTCCTCCGGCACCGTTTGCCGGGAGCAGGCGGAACGTTGCCTCTCGCTTCCGAAGGACGTTGCTTTTCAAAAACGGGGTTGGACTCCATCTCTGTCCCCTCGTCGGCTCCTCGGTGGGAAGGACGGACGCCGCTTCTCAGTAACGGGGCGACGGTGCTGGCTGTTCATCCAAGAAACGTTTCCTATTTTCCCTGGTTCAAAGAATCTGCCTGGTTTTACCCTGCTGAACGCTACCCGGTGGCTAAAAGCCAAGCCCGTTTCTGTCATTTGTTTCGACCGACTGTCTTTTCTTTCATCTCGGGCTGAATAGAATCTTCCTATATAAAAACCGACCCATTTTATCTTCTCTCTCTGTTGCTTCTTAGAGGCGATGACGCCAGAACAGAATCCAGCGACGTCCCTGATCGATAGGACCATCAAGATGAGGAAGGAGACTGAAGCCCGGAAGGTGGTTTTGGCCTGGGGACTCCTTAACATTTCCGTAGCGGGCATGATATACACTGAAATGTACGTTAACCGTTCCCTCCGCCTGGAACGAGCAACTCAGCCCAAAATAGTTCCCGGGGCCTTCGTTATTGGGAGATGACAACGCTTGTTTTCCTTTTCAGGACTGGAAAACTCATCAGCTCGTATTACAACATCACGTACTGGCCTCTCTGGTACATCGGTGAGTCGCTCCGCGGTTCCGGTCACGTTCAAGGGTCTTTTCTCCTTTCGCCTGGCAGTTTTAGAGAATCGCGGAGTGGGTTTGGTTGGAAAAGAGCCGTGAGGTCGTTGAGTCCAACCGTCGATGCGGCCCTGCCGAGTCTTCTACCAGACTGTGTCCCCAAGCGTGACATCCACTCGGCTTTTACACCACTCCGAGAACGGGGGCTCCGCCACCTCCCTGAGCAGCCTCTTCCAGTGCCCGAGAACCCTTCCAGTAAAGAAATGCCTCCAAAAATCCAATCGGAACCTCCCCTTGTGCAACCTGAAGCCGTTTCTCCGTGTCCAGGGAGAAGAGCCCAGCTCCCTCCTCTCCACAACCTCCTCTCAGGGAGTTGCAGAGAGCAATGAGCTCTCCCCTCAGCCTCCTCTTCTCCAGGCTAAACACCCTCAGGGCCCTCAGGCTTCTTCTCCAGCCCCTTCCCCAGCTTCGTTGCTCTTCTCTGCACTCGCTCCAGAGCCTCAACGTCCTTCTGGTGGGGAGGAACCAGCACTGACCCCAGGATTCGAGGAGCGGCCTCCCCAGGGCCGAGTCCAGAGGGAGAAGAACCTCCCTGGCCCTGCTGGCCACGCCGGGGCTGCTCCAAGCCAAGATGCCCTTGGCCCTCTTGGCCCCCTGGGCCCCTGCTGGCTCCTGTCCAACCACAAACCCCCCCAGGTCCTTCTCCTCCAGGCACTTTCCAGGCTTCTCCTAGGCTGGAGCTGCCCAGGGTTGTTGTGCCCCAAGGGCAGGACCCGCCGTTTGGTCTTGTAAAGCCAAGTGCCCTTCGCGTTACAGCAGGGGAGGTTTAGATTGAATATTGAGAACAATTCCTCGATGGAACGAGGGGTGAAGCCCTGGCTGAGGCTGCTGGTGGTGGAGTCTCTGTCCCCGCAGGGGTTCAAAGCGGGTCTGGCTGGGCTGAGCTTGGACTGGGTGCCTTGAAGGACTTTCCCAACCTCAACGATTCTGTGGCTTCGCTATGAAGCAAGAGGGAGAGAAAACTCCTGAGAGGAGCAGAAACGATCTGGTGGAAGGCGATGCTCGAGAAAAACTGTGAAACTTCATGGTGGTAGCTTAGGTCCCTCACGGAAAACGACCGTCGGCTTTTAAAAACCCACTTTTAACTGTGTCAGTGAACCTCAGCATCGAAAGGAAAATCACCTGCAGGGCTTCCTGCAGAAGGTGCTGGAGAAACCTCAGATTTTTGCGCAGGTTCGCTTAGCGTCAGTCGTGCCCTGTTCTCAGTGAGCCTGGGCCTGCTTCTGCGGATTCCTTGGTGCTCGAGCGATGAGTAAAAACCCCGTGTGTTTCCCCTAGAGCTCGCGTTCGCCTCTCTCTTCAGCCTCAACGCCCTGTTTGATTTCTGGAGGTACTTCAAGTACACGGTGGCACCGACGAGCCTGGTCGTGAGCCCCGGGCAGCAGACGCTGCTGGGCCTGCGCAACGCAGGTGAGTGGCCCCCGACCTCGGGGCGATGCTCTTTTTTTACGCCTCGCGTTTCGTTTTTGGGGAGTTTCGTTTTTGGGGAGTTTCGTTTTTGGGGGGCGGTGTCTTTCCCTCCGTTTGGGATTCTCCGGTGAGGTGGGATCCGGTTTCGCCGCGTCCCAAGCGAGCGGTGAAACGATTAACCCGCGGAGCACAAAACTCCGCGGCCTCAAGGAACGGGACGAGTGTTTTTGGGGGGAGTGGAAGGGAGGTAAATGCGCGCGGCGAGAGGGGACAGGGTGACGGGGGCTGGAAGGACAGCGAGGGGGAGGCTGGATGAGGGGTTTGTGACCTCTGTGAGGAAGCAGGAGGCGGGCAGAGCGTCTGGGTTTACATCTGAGACCCTGCGACTCTCACGGTGGGTAAATAAGAACCAACTCGGAGGAGCGTGAGACCTGGGCGCGAGGTCTGGAAATGCAGCCGAGGCAGCTGGCGCTCGGAAAGCTCTGAAACGTCGAAGCGAAGCTTTAAAAACACAGCAGAGCCTGCCAGGGAAAGAGGCCAAAAGCAAAACGCTGGCGCAGGGGTGCGGTGGAATCGTAGAACGGTTTAGGTTGGAAGGGACCTTAAAGATCGTCTAATTCCAACTCCCTGCTCTGAGCGGGGACACCTCCCGCTGGATCGGGGGCTCCAAGCTCCATCCAACCTGGCCCTGAACCCCTCCAGGGGTGGGATCTCGGGATTCTGGTTGACACTGAGGGATAATCATGGAACCAGGAGATGGGTTGGGTCGGAAGGGAGCTCGAAGATCATCCAGTTCAACCCCAGGGACGCCTCCCGCTGGATCAGGGGCTCCAAGCCTCATCCATCCTGGCCCTGAACCCCTCCAGGGGTGGGATCTCAGGGTTCTGGTTGATACTGAGGGATAATCATGGAACCAGGAGATGGGTTGGGTCAGAAAGGACCTCGAAGATCATCCAGTTCAACCCCAGGGACGCCTCGATGGGATCGGGGGCTCCAAGCTCCATCCAACCTGGCCCTGAACCCCTCCAGGGGTGGGATCTCGGGATTCTGGTTGATACTGAGGGATAATCGTGGAACCAGGAGATGGGTTGGGTCAGAAAGGACCTCGAAGATCATCCAGTTCAACCCCCGGGACACCTCGATGGGATCGGGGGCTCCAAGCTCCATCCAACCTGGCCCTGAATCCCTCCAGGGGTGGGATCTCAGGGTTCTGGTTGACACTGAGGGATAATCATGGAACCAGGAGATGGGTTGGGTCAGAAAGGACCTCGAAGATCATCCAGTTCAACCCCCGGGACACCTCGATGGGATCGGGGGCTCCAAGCTCCATCCAACCTGGCCCTGAATCCCTCCAGGGGTGGGATCTCAGGGTTCTGGTTGATACTGAGGGATAATCATGGAACCAGGAGATGGGTTGGGTCTGAAGGGAGCTTGAAGATCATCCAGTTCAACCCCAGGGACACCTCGATGGGATCGGGGGCTCCAAGCTCCATCCAACCTGGCCTTGAACCCCTCCAGGGGTGGGATCTTGGGATTCTGGTTGACACTGAGGGATAATCATGGAACCAGGAGATGGGTTGGGTCGGAAGGGAGCTCAAAGATCATCCAGTTCAACCCCAGGGACACCTCGATGGGATCGGGGGCTCCAAGCTCCATCCAACCTGGCCTTGAACCCCTCCAGGGGTGGGATCTCGGGATTCTGGTTGACACTGAGGGATAATCATGGAACCAGGAGATGGGTTGGGTCGGAAGGGAGCTCGAAGATCATCCAGTTCAACCCCAGGGACGCCTCCCGCTGGATCAGGGGCTCCAAGCCTCATCCAACCTGGCCCTGAACCCCTCCAGGGGTGGGATCTCAGGGTTCTGGTTGATACTGAGGGATAATCATGGAACCAGGAGATGGGTTGGGTCGGAAGGGAGCTCAAAGATCATCCAGTTCAACCCCAGGGACACCTCGATGGGATCGGGGGCTCCAAGCTCCATCCAACCTGGCCCTGAATCCCTCCAGGGGTGGGATCTCGGGGTTCTGGTTGATACTGAGGGATAATCATGGAACCAGGAGATGGGTTGGGTCGGAAGGGAGCTCAAAGATCATCCAGTTCAACCCCAGGAACACCTCGATGGGATCGGGGGCTCCAAGCTCCATCCAACCTGGCCCTGAATCCCTCCAGGGGTGGGATCTTGGGATTCTGGTTGACACTGAGGGATAATCATGGAACCAGGAGATGGGATGGGTCGGAAGGGAGCTCAAAGATCATCCAATTCCAACCCCAGGGACGCCTCCCGCTGGATCAGGGGCTCCAAGCCTCATCCAACCTGGCCCTGAACCCCTCCAGGGGTGGGATCTCAGGGTTCTGGTTGATACTGAGGGATAATCATGGAACCAGGAGATGGGTTGGGTCGGAAGGGAGCTCAAAGATCATCCAGTTCAACCCCAGGGACACCTCGATGGGATCGGGGGCTCCAAGCTCCATCCAACCTGGCCCTGAATCCCTCCAGGGGTGGGATCTTGGGATTCTGGTTGACACTGAGGGATAATCATGGAACCAGGAGATGGGTTGGGTTGGAAGGGAGCTCAAAGATCATCCAGTTCAACCCCAGGGACACCTCCTGCTGGATCAGGGGCTCCAAGCCTCATCCAACCTGGCCTTGAACCCCTCCAGGGGTGGGATCTCAGGGTTCTGGTTGATACTGAGGGATAATCATGGAACCAGGAGATGGGTTGGGTCGGAAGGGAGCTCGAAGATCATCCAGTTCAACCCCAGGGACACCTCGATGGGATCGGGGGCTCCAAGCTCCATCCAACCTGGCCTTGAACCCCTCCAGGGGTGGGATCTTGGGATTCTGGTTGACACTGAGGGATAATCATGGAACCAGGAGATGGGTTGGGTCGGAAAGGACCTCAAAGATCATCCAGTTCAACCCCAGGGACACCTCGATGGGATCGGGGGCTCCAAGCCTCTCATGCCCCTTCTAACATCCTTTCAAAAACCCCCTTGGGGCAGCGCCGTCCGTCTCTGTGCGGTTTTGTTGCGTCTTCGAAGGGAGGAGGGTTTGGGGCTGCTACATCCCCGACTGCTGTTTCTGCTTTTCCCTCACTGCAGCGGTGCAAACGAGTCCGCCCCGCGAGCTGGCAGCCAAGAAAGCCCTGAGCTCGACGCCTTCTCCTCCTGCGATGCAGGGTCAAAGCGTGCTGAGTTACAGCCCCTCGCGCTCCCCGAGCGCCAGCCCCAAGTTCAGCGCGGGCTGCGTTGGGGGGTACAGCCCCCAGCTGCCGGGCGGCAGCCCCTACGGCAGCGCTGGAACCTACTCACCCGGCAGCAGCTACACCAAGGTAACGACTAACGACTAACGAGCCGGCCCTACAGGCTGGATCCAGGGGCTGAGACCAACGGGAGGAGGGTTAACGAGGCCAAACGGCGGGTCCTGCCCTTGGGCCACAACAACCCTGGGCAGCTCCAGCCTAGGAGAAGCCTGGAAAGTGCCTGGAGGAGAAGGACCTGGGGGGGTTTGTGGTTGGACAGGAGCCAGCAGGGGCCCAGGGGGCCAAGGAGGCCAAGGGCATCTTGGCTTGGAGCAGCCCCGGCGTGGCCAGCAGGGCCAGGGAGGTTCTTCTCCCTCTGGCCTCGGCCCTGGGGAGGCCGCTCCTCGAATCCTGGGGTCAGTGCTGGTTCCTCCCCAGCAGAAGGAGGTTGAGGCTCTGGAGCGAGTGCCGAGAAGAGCAACGAAGCTGGGGAAGGGGCTGGAGAAGAAGCCTGAGGGCCCTGGGGGTGTTTAGCCTGGAGAAGAGGAGGCTGAGGGGAGAGCTCATTGCTCTCTGCAACTCCCTGAGAGGAGGTTGTGGAGAGGAGGGAGCTGGGCTCTTCTCCCAAGGGACAGGGGACAGGACGAGAGGGAATGGCCTCAAGCTCCTCCAGGGGAGGCTCAGGATGGACAGCAGGATGGAATATTCCCGGGAAGGGTGATTGGTCCCTGGCAGAGGCTGCCCAGGGAGGGGGTTGAGTCCCCTTCCCTGGAGGGGTTTAAGGGCCGGGTGGACGAGGTGCTGAGGGACACGGGTTAGAGATTGCTGGGAACAGTTGGACTCCATGATCCGGTGGGTCTCTTCCAGCCTGGTGATTCCATGACTCTCCTGAGCCTGCGCCTTGATCCTCACGTTGTGCCCCGTGCTGTCACGGGAGCGGCAGGCAGCGGGGAGCTGTGCGTTTTGAACTTTGCTCCTTTTGCAACGTAGATGTAAAGTTGTGCTACTGGGTTTTCTCCTTTTCCCCTTCCCTTCACCTGTTTTAGAGTTGCCAGTTTCATAGAATCCCAGAATCACCAGGTTGGAAAGGACCCACGGGATCACGGAGTCCAACCGTTCCCAACAATCTCTAACCCGTGTCCCTCAGCACCTCGTCCACCCGGCCCTTAAACCCCTCCAGGGAAGGGGCCTCAAGCCCCTCACTGGGTCTGAGAAACCTTCTGGAGAAGAAATTGGACCTGCTGTCCATCCTGAGCCTCCCCTGGTGGAGCTTGAGGCCATTCCCTCTCGTCCTGTCCCCTGTCCCTGGGGAGAAGAGCCCAGCTCCCTCCTCTCCACAACCTCCTCTCAGGGAGTTGGAGAGAGCAACGAGCTCTCCCCTCAGCCTCCTCTTCTCCAGGCTAAACCCCCCCAGGGCCCTCAGCTCCTTGTTTGGTTTCCTCCCCGAAGGTTTCCAGCTTCAGCCCCTCTCCGGCTGGCTCGCTGCACCCCACCAGTATCGGACCAGCGGAGAGCGGCGGCCTGCGCTCCCGTTTCCGCTCTTCACCTGTCCTGTATAACTCTCCTTCTGGCAAGGAGGATTATATCACGGACCTCAAGTCGCTGGACACCTTCCTTCGGAACGAGGAGGAGAAACAGCACCGGGTTCAACTAGGTAAAGAGACCGGTTTGATGGGGAAAAGCTTGGGAGGTGTTGGTTTGGTTCGGGATCAGCTTTCGTGGACGAGAGACGTTGCCCAGGATCCCAGCGTTCCCGCACTGGTAAATAAGCCTCCGACCCTTCGTGGCTGTCGCCCGTCACCTTGGAAAGGTGGACGCTGAGCAGTTTCGTCTTCCGCTGAGTTTCTGCGGTAGGACGCTGCCATTTCTACACGTCTCCAAGGCTTGGGAGCTCCGGAAAGGTCTCCAAAGTCTCCCTTTGGTTGGGACGGACGCTGCTGTTGCCGAGCCTCGTGGGAATGTGCGGCGAGAGGTTATCGTGGGCCGGGGTTGGCCGGCCACGAGCAGCTTTATCGCCTCGCCGGGAGGCGCGTCTCGCGGTGAAGGCTTTTTAGATAAAGGGGGGAGTCACCTGCGGGCTGGTTTTCTCCTGGATGGGGACGAGGAAGGCGAGGGTGAGGTCGGTGCTTACGCAAACCGCGTTCGTGGTGGCTTGAGTTTCGCGTCTCTCGTCTAAAGCCTTGAGCCGCTCGCCTGTTGCCTGTCGTCTTGCTTTCCAGAATTACTCGGCGGTCCCCCGTACGTGACTCGTTTCACTGGATTTGATTGTTGCAGGAAGCTCAGATTCCAGCTCTCCTTCCAGCAGCCCGACTTTCTGGAACTACAGCCGCTCGGTGGCGGACAACGCGCAGATGCTGCGGAAGTTCCAGTACCAGCTGGCTTGCCGCTCCCAGGCCCCGTCGGCGCACAAGGACGAAGCCGATTTGAGCTCCAAACAGGCTGCGGAAGAGGTGAGTTCTGCGACGAGACAGCCCGGAGGGGAGAAACAGCTCCAGGCTTTGCACAGAGGTTCGGGTTTGAGCTGCATCAGAGCTGCTGGAGGGAGAGAAACCCTCTAGCGTTTAACCGTCTGCACGCGGCCTCGCCCTGATGGGCTTTTCAGATCCTGAGTTTGAGCTGGAAAACGGTTTCTCCTTTGGAGAGCGAGGCGCGTGCTCGGGGTGAAATATATTTGTGACGGGAACGTTCACTTGAAACCGCTCTGTGTTTAAGCGTGTGGAGCCGCTGAAAGGTAGAAAGGCTGAAGCCTTTTCGCCTCGGCTCTGATGCGAAGGGATACAACTCATGAAGTTGGATCCATTCGCTTTCTTTCTTTCTTTCGTTAATCTCCTGAAGCTTCCCACTCGGATGCTTCTTAAACGGGTCCGACAGCGCAGACCAGTTTTATCCTGGGCTCTCGCGAGTCGATTGCGCCGTCGGGGTCAGAAATGGGCACGGCCCCGGAGAGCTCTGGGCGTTCTGCGAAGTTCTTGAGGCCCTTAATAAACCTGCCCACAGGTCTGGGCGCGGGTGACGATGAACCGACAGCTCCTGGATCACATGGATTCCTGGACCGCCAAGTTCAGAAACGTGAGTCCCGTCTCTCATAGCCTCCTGGTGTTAGAGGACGAGGGAGGAGGGCGGCCAAGCTGCTCCGTGTCCCCTGGGTGCGAGGGAGGCAGCAGGGGCTGCGGCGGCTCTTTGAGGCTTGGGGAGGGAGGTCAAAGCCCCGCGTGCTTTCAGGGGCTGCCGAGAGGCGCTTCCAACCCGAGCTCGGTGTTTTCTGATCTAAAAACTTCCCAGTTGTGTAAAGTGTGCCCAGGGGGCCAAGAAAGCCAAGGGCATCTTGGCTTGGAGCAGACCCGGCGTGGCCAGCAGGGCCAGGGAGGTTCTTCTCCCTCTGGCCTGGGCCCTGGGGAGGCCGCTCCTCGAATCCTGGGGTCAGTGCTGGTTCCTCCCCACCAGAAGGATGTTGAGGCTCTGGAGCGAGTGCCGAGAAGAGCAACGAAGCTGGGGAAGGGGCTGGAGAAGAAGCCTGAGGGGGTTGAGTCCCCTTCCCTGAGGGGGTTGAGGGCCGGGTGGACGCGGCGCTGAGGGACGTGGGTCAGTGATTGACGGGAATGGTTGGACCCCGTGATCCGCTGGGTCTCGTCCAACCTGGCGATTCTCTGATGTTTGAATCTCTCCAGGGATGGAGACTCCAGCACCGCCTGGGCAGCCTCGGCAAGGGCTGAGAATCCTTTCCATGAAGGAATTGTTCCCAATATCCATCCTGAGCCTCCCCTGGTGGAGCTTGAGGCCATTCCCTCTCATCCATCCCCTGTCCCTGGGGAGAAGAGCCCAGCTCCCTCCTCTCCACAACCTCCTCTCAGGTGGTTGGAGACAACGAGGTCTCCTCAGGCTCCTCTTCTCCAGGATAAACCCCCCCCAGATCCCTCAGCCGCATCTCAGAACCTTCTTCTCCAGCCCCTTCCCCAGCTCCGTTCCCTTCTCCCCACGTTCTCCAGCCCCTCCAGGTCCTTCTTGGAGGGAGGACCCCAAAACTGAACCCAAGATGTGAGGTGTGACCTCCCCAGGGGGACAATCCCTGCCCTGCTCCTGCTGCCCTGGGATCCCCCCCAGCCTGGGATCCTGTGTGTTTGCAGGGGCCCCTGCGCCCGAGGACCCCGATAAACTGCACCCCAATCCCTCTGCACCCCCAAAGAGGAGGCTGAGGGCCCTGGGGGTCATTGCTCTCTCCAGCTCCCTGCGAGGAGGTTGTGGAGAGGAGGGAGCTGGGCTCTTCTCCCTAGTGACAGGGGACAGGACCAGAGGGAATTTGCCTCAAGCTCCGCCAGGGGAGGCTCAGGATGGACAGCAGGATGGAATATTTCCCGGGAAGGGTGATTGGTCCCTGTGATTCTGTGATTCTATGATCCACAACAGATTCCTGAGCTCATATACCCAGAGCCACTTTGCTTCCGTCCCCCAGTCCTGCCGTACACGAGTCCCGCAGGCAGCGATCATCAGCTCTTTGGTTTCAAAAATCAAATTTTGGGGGAGCGGACCCCTCAAAGCATAAATTACCATCACGCTTGGAGCGCTGTGCTCCGTAATAACCCTCCCTCCGTGTTCAGAAGAGCTTTATCGGGTACTTCCTAGAGGTTTTGTTTCCCTCACTCCTTTACACAGAATTCTCTGGCCTTTTGGAAGGGTCCTTTAAACTCTGCTTAACCTAATAGTCTAATTTAATTACTTTTCTCCTTCCTTGGCTTCGTAGTTCCTGCCCTGAATCCTCTTTGCGACGGCAGCTGTGATGATGGGGAGGGTGTAAGCTAAGGGTGGGGTGGCTTTTATTTATGTTCTCGTTCTGGCCTGTTGAATTTCCACATTTTTTTTTTTTAATTTCCTAGTGGATTAATGAGACCATCCTGGTGCCGCTGGTCCAGGAGATCGAGTCTGTGAGCAATCAGCTGAGAAGAATGGGGTGTCCGGAGCTGCAGATCGGAGGTAGGACGAGGCCTTGGTGGTGGCTGATGCGGGGGCAGCGGGATTGGTGTTCGATAAACTAGGTGATAAACCCCCCCCAGATCCCTCAGCCGCCTCTCAGAACCTTGTTCTCCAGCCCCTTCCCCAGCTCCGTTCCCTTCTCCCCACGTTCTCCAGCCCCTCCAGGTCCTTCTTGGAGGGAGGAACCCCAAAACTGAACCCAAGATGTGAGGTGTGACCTCCCCAGGGGGACAATCCCTGCCCTGCTCCTGCTGCCCTGGGATCCCCCCCAGCCCGGGATCCCGTGTGTTTGCAGGGGCCCCTGCGCCCGAGGATCCCGATAAACTGCACCCCGATCCCTCTGCACCCCCAAAGAGGAGGCTGAGGGGAGAGCTCGTTGCTCTCTGCAGCTCCCTGAGAGGAGGTTGTGGAGAGGAGGGAGCTGGGCTCTTCTCCCAAGGGACAGGGGACAGGACGAGAGGGAATGGCCTCAAGCTCCGCCAGGGGAGGCTCAGGATGGACAGCAGGATGGAATATTTCATGGAAAAGGTCCTTGGGTGCTGGAACGGGGAGGGGGTTGAGTCCCCTTCCCTGGAGGGGTTTGAGGGCCGGGTGGACGAGGCGCTGAGGGACACGGGTTAGTGATTGATGGGAACGGTTGGACTCCATGATCCGCTGGGTCCTTTCCCACCTGGTGATCCTACTCCTCTCCGGTTCCCGTGTCGCAGAAGCCAGCATCAGCAGCCTGAAGCAGGCAGCGCTCGTTAAGGCTCCGCTCATCCCAACGCTCAACGCGCTGGTGCAGTATTTGGATCTCACGCCCAACCAGGAGTACTTGGTCGAGAGGATCAAAGGTACCTGGTGTCCCCATCCCAGCTTAATCGCCTCCCGGTGCCTCTTGCGGCATCTGGTGGCATCAGATGATCCGTCGGTGGAGACGGTGGAAGAGTCGTGGCTGGGATGGTGGCAGCTTTTAAGCTGGGGAGACGTTTCTCCACGATGTGGGACTTGGATGTAACTGCAGGAAAGCTTTTAGAAGCCTCCGTTCCCGTTTTCCTCCTGGGTGCAAAGGGCTGGGTTTAATCCCATCATTAACTACGAGGGTTACGGTTGGACTCGATGATCTTAGAGATCTTTCCCAACCTTAACGATTCCGTGATTCTTTATGAATACAAATTATCCTGTAGTTTTACCTCCCTGTGTTACCTTTACAGGCGTTTCCATGGTGGAATTTTTCCTCTTTTGCACCCCAGAATGACGTGGGAAGCCCCCTGAAAGCAGCATAAAGCAGCGTTTTCGTACCCTCTCAACCCCCGGTAACTGAGTAAACCTTGTTGCTTCCAGAGCTTTCTCAGGGTGGCTGCATGAGTTCCTTTCGATGGAACAGAGGAGGGGATTTCAAAGGCCGCAAGTGGGACACGGACTTACCCACTGACTCCGCCGTAAGTGTTAGAGACGTCTCGATGTGGCAGCTGAGAACCTTGCTGCGATTCTGGGATGCCAATCCGTGCTGCGACCCTCAAATGCGGTGGTTGTGGCTGGGAGGCTCCTCTGTCTTTAACGAGACCCGAAGGGGATGTGTTTTTTCTTTGCCCCAGATCATCATGCACGTCTTCTGCACTTACCTCGACTCCCGGCTGCCGCCGCACCCCAAGTATCCCGACGGCAAAACCTTCACTTCCCAGCACTTCGTTCAGACCCCAGATAAGCCAGGTACCTGCGCTCGCGTAGAATCAGGGAATTATAGAATCACCAGCTTGGAAAGGACCCACCGGATCATGGAGTCCAACCGTTCCCAGCAATCTCTAACCCGTGTCCCTCAGCACCTCGTCCACCCGGCCCTCAAACCCCTCCAGGGAAGGGGACTCAACCCCCTCCCTGGGGCTGAGAAACCTTCTGGAGAAGAAATTGGACCTGCTGTCCATCCTGAGCCTCCCCTGGAGGAGCTTGAGGCCATTCCCTCTCGTCCTGTCCCCTGTCCCTGGGGAGAAGAGCCCAGCTCCCTCCTCTCCACAACCTCCTCTCAGGGAGCTGGAGAGAGCAACGAGCTCTCCCCTCAGCCTCCTCTTCTCCAGGATAAACACCCCCAGGGCCCTCAGGCTTCTTCTCCAGCCCCTTCCCCAGCTTCGTTGCTCTTCTCGGCACTCGCTCCAGAGCCTCAACGTCCTTCTGGTGGGGAGGAACCAGCACTGACCCCAGGATTCGAGGAGCGGCCTCCCCAGGGCCGAGGCCAGAGGGAGAAGAACCTCCCTGGCCCTGCTGGCCACGCCGGGGCTGCTCCAAGCCCAGATGCCCTTGGCCTCCTTGGCCCCCTGGGCCCCTGCTGGCTCCTGTCCAACCAACCCCCCCAGGTCCTTCTCCTCCAGGCACTTTCCAGCCGGCAGCACCGCGTCTCGCGGCTCTTTGCCCCTTGGAATCCCCGTCATGGTTTAAACGTTTCCTCCACAGACACTTCGAACGAGAACGTGTTCTGCATCTACCAGAGCAGCATCAACCCGCCCCACTATGAGCTGATCTACCAGCGCCACGTCTACAACCTCCCCAAGGTACGAGGGGGTCCCCGGGCTTCTCCTCTGCCAGGAGGTCAGTGCCAACTCTCATCTGGGGTTGGTTTCTCAGGAATCGGCCGCATGGATTGACTATTTCCGTGTCGGCTGGCTCCGTGCGGGAATTAAACGTTGGTTCGGGCTCGGACCACGAGACGTTGCTTAGTCTGCAGCTAAAGAACAGCTGCCAGATCCTTTTGAGATACAGAAGAGCTCCCCGAGTTGCACCAGGGGAGGTTCAGGTTGGACATCGCCAATCTTTCCATCATCTTCCAGCAGTCCTGGATGACTGGGGAGGTGCCGCTGGGCTGGAGGCTGATGTCGTGCCCATCTATAAGAAGGGGTGCAGGGAGGATCCGGGGAACCCCAGGCCTGTCAGCCTGACCTCGGTACCGGGGAAAGTCATGGAGCGGGTGATCTTGAGTGCGATCGTGAAGCACTTGCAAGAGAACCGGGTGATCAGGCCCAGTCAACACGGGTTCATGAAAGGCAGGTCTTGCCAGAGTGATCTGATCACCTTCTATGACCGAGTGACTAAACTCTTGGACGAGGGAAAGGCTGTGGATGGATCTTCCTGGACGTCAGTAAAGCCTTTGACACAGTTTCTCGCAGCATTCTGCTTCGGAGACTGTCCCCTCTGGCCTGGACGGGCCACACTCTCCTGGGTGGAAAACTGGTTGGATGGGGGCCCAGAGAGTGGTGGGAAATGGAGTTAAATCCAGCTGGAGGCCAGTGACAAGTGGGGTTCCCCAGGGCTCAGTGCTGGGTCCAGCCCTGTTTAATGTCTTTATCAATGACCTGGATGAAGGCATCGAGTGCTCCCTTAGCAAGTTTGCAGATGACACCAAGCTGGGTGGAAGTGTGGATCTGCTGGAGGGTCGGGAGGCTCCAAAGGGACCTGAACAGGCTGGATCCATGGGCTGAGACCAACGGCAGGAGGTTTAACAAGGCCAAACGCCGGGTCCTGCACTTGGGGCACAACAACCCTGAGCAGAGGTACAAACTAGGAGAGACCTGGCTGGAAAGCTGCCAGGAGGAGAAGGACCTGGGGGTGCTGGTTGACAGCGACTGAACATGGGCCAGCAGGGGCCCAGGTGGCCAAGAAGGCCAATGGCATCTTGGCTTGTATCAGGAACGGCGTGGCCAGCAGGGCCAGGGAGGTTCTTCTCCCCCTGTACTCGGCACTGGTGAGACCGCACCTCGAATCCTGCGTTCAGTTCTGGGCCCCTCACCACAAGAAGGATGTTGAGGCTCTGGAGCGAGTCCAGAGAAGAGCAACGAAGCTGGGGAAGGGGCTGGAGAACAAGAGGAGCGGCTGAGAGAGCTGGGGGTGTTCAGCCTGGAGAAGAGGAGGCTGAGGGGAGACCTCATTGCTCTCTACAACTACCTGAGGGGAGGTTGTGGAAAGGAGGGAGCTGGGCTCTTCTCCCAAGGGACAGGGGACAGGACGAGAGGGAATGGCCTCAAGCTCCGCCAGGGGAGATTTAGGCTTGAGATTAGGAAGAAATTCTTCCCGGAGAGGGTGGTTAGGGATTGGAACAGGCTGCCCAGGGAGAGGGTTGAGTCACCGTCCCTGGAGGTGTTTAAGGTGAGGGTAGACGAGGTGCTTAGGAGCATGATTTAGGGATCGGTGGGAATGGTTGGACTCGACGATCCGGTGGGTCTCTTCCAACCTGGTCATTCTGTGATTCTGTGAATCTCTTCATGGAAAAGGCTCTTAGGCCTTGGCCAAGGCTGCCGAGGGCGGTGGTGGGATCCTCATCCCCCAAGGGTTATAAAAGCCGTGCAGACGAGGTGCTCAGGGATGGTTCAGTTGCGGACTCGGCTGGTTGGACTCGATGATCTCAACGGTCTTTTCCAACCAAGCGATTCCGTGATTCCGATTCCTCCGGTTTATTTGCCGACAATTCACTTGAAAAGACCGAGTCATGTCATCACGGTGCTTGTCCGCAGGAATTCTCGGGGGAAGCTGCCGGTCCCAAACTAGCAAAAGGCCTCGATGAATTTTAATCTCATGTCAGTCCCTGGTTGGTGGTGGATCTCTGCTTTCCAAAAAGCTTCAGCACTTCAAGTGCTTGGAGATGAGACTCCAGCCAAAAGCCACGTTTGGTCTTTTCCTGGTATTTACCTGATGGAAAAATAGAAGTAAAAAGTCCAACAGCCGTCTCCAAAATGCTATTTTCTGAACATCTTTCCCTGTCGTAGAATCATGGAATGGTTTGGTTGCTCTAAGGTCTCCTCGGAGCCTTCTCCTCTCCAGGCTGAACAACCCCAACTCTCCCACCCTGTCCTCGCACGGGAGGTTCTCCAGCCCTCCCATCATCCTCGGAGCCTCCTCTGGCTCCGTTCCCACAGCTCCATCTCCTTCTTATGCTGGAGATTCCACAACTGGACACAGGATCCAGCTGAGGTCTCACCAGAAGAGAGGAGCCGAGGGGACAATCCCCTCCCTCCCTGCTGCCCACGTTCTCTGGGTGCAGCCCGGGACACGGGGGGTTTCTGGGCTCCGAGCGCACCTTGGGGCTCCCGGGGAGCTTCTCCTACCCCAGCCCCCCGAGTCCTTCTCCTCCAGCGTCTCCCCTCACACCATCCTCAGCCTGGATGGACACCAGGGGTTGCCCGGACCCAGGGGTAGGACCTTGTCCTTGGCCTGGTGGGACCTCACGAGGTTCTCCAGCCCATTTTCTCCAGCCTGTCCAGGTCCCTCTGGATCCGTCCCGTCCCCCTGGGGTGACAACTGATGGCCTCTTGTTCAGCCTTAAATCTTGCCGCGGTTTATCATCAGTGACTTGATTTCTGATTCTTCTCCTGTGGATTCAGGGCCGAAACAACATGTTCCACACTTTGCTGATGTTCCTGTACATCATCAAGACGAAGGAGTCGGGGATGCTGGGGTAGGTACCCGCTGTGGCGCCTCGTCCCGCTGCCTGCGCGGTGTGACCGCAGAGCCTTGTCCAGGGGCGACATTCCTGCTGTTAAACCATCTGCTCCTCAGAAACAAGAGTATCGGACCCGGCGTGGCCAGCAGGGCCAGGGAGGTTCTTCTCCCTCTGGCCTCGGCCCTGGGGAGGCCGCTCCTCGAATCCTGGGGTCAGTGCTGGTTCCTCCCCACCAGAAGGACGTTGAGGCTCTGGAGCGAGTGCCGAGAAGAGCAACGAAGCTGGGGAAGGGGCTGGAGAAGAAGCCTGAGGGCCCTGGGGGTGTTTAGCCTGGAGAAGAGGAGCCTGAGGGGAGAAGTTCCTCACCCAAAGGTTTCTCAGCCCCAGCGAGGGGGTTGAGTCCCCTTCCCTGGAGGGTTTAAGGGCCGGGTGGACGAGGTGCTGAGGGACACGGGTTGGAGATTGATGGGAACGGTTGGACACCGTGATCCGGTGGGTCTCATCCAACCTGGTGATTCTATGATTCTAAGAGCAGCTTTTACCTAGAACTGGGTGGATCCAGCACTAAAAGCCACATCCAGGTTGCCCTTCGTTCTGCGACCTCGACTCGCGGCAAATCACGGCGCCTCCGTCCGTGTTCCAGGCCTGACGTGTGGAATTGGCAGTTTTCCTTGAACCACGGACTGGGTTGGGGTGGAAGGGACCCCCGAGCCCATCCAGTCCCACCCCTGCCTCGGGCAGGACACCTCCCACGGGGTCGGGGGCTCCAAGCCCCGTCCAACACGGCCAATCTAAAGCCAACCCCCTTATCCCGTCACGTCAGGCCCTTTAAAAAGCCCCTGCCCAGCTTTCCTGGAGCCCCTGCAGGTGCTGGAAGCTGCTCTAAGGTCTCCCCAGAACCTTCTCCAGGCTGAACAACCCCAACTCTCCCAGCCTGGCCTCGCACGGGAGGTTCTCCAGCCCTCCCATCATCCTCGGAGCCTCCTCTGGCCCCGTTCCAGCAGCTCCATCTCCTTCTCATGTCGGAGATTCCAGAACTGGACGCAGGATCCAGCTGAGGTCTCAGCAGAAGAGAGGAGCCGAGGGGACAATCCCCTCCCTCCCTGCTGCCCACGTTCTCTGGGTGCAGCCCGGGACACGGGGGGTTTCTGGGCTCCGAGCGCACCTTGGGGCTCCCGGGGAGCTTCTCCTCCTCCAGCCCCCCGAGTCCTTCTCCTCCAGCTGCTCCCCTCACACCATCCCCAGCCTGGATGGACACCAGGGGTTGCCCCGACCCAGGGGTAGGACCTTGTCCTTGGCCTGGTGGGACCTCACGAGGTTCTCCAGCCCCACTTCTCCAGCCTGTCCGGGTCCCTCTGGATCCATCCCGTCCTTCCTCGGTGACGCCTGCCCCACTCATCCTGGTCCCAGTTTTCTGTTTAACATTTGAACCAAGCGCTTTAATTTACAGCCCGTTGCCTCTGCCGCCTTTTCTTGCAGGCGCGTCAACCTCGGTTTATCGGGAGTCAACGTTCTCTGGATTTTCGGAGAGTAACGCCGCCCGGGAACGCTCCAAGCGAGCGAGGCTCCTGCGCCGGGGATTTAAACTTTTCGTGTGAGGGTTGTCCCTGTGGTCGCTCGGGGTGGTCACAGAGCCAGGGAGCTGGAGCTCCCGGAGCTGAATCCGCGTCTCGGCTGCATCCCTCGCGCTGTCACAACCTCTCCTGCTCCGTGGGAGACGCGGGAAGGCCACCGGCTGCTTCCCGGGGCGTTTCTCGAGGGACGTTGTGCTGAGTTTTGTTGGGACGGGAGGGAGAAGAGGGATTTGTGCTGTGCGGCTGCGCTTTTCCGAGGGTCTGAAACCATCCTGGCTCGCCCGGAGCCCCCATTAAAGGAGCTGATTTTATCCAACGCCTGCTTGGGTCCTTCCTTAGCAACGTTCTTGCTTATCCATGACCTGGATGGAGGCATCGAGGGCACCCGGAGCGAGTTTGGGGGTGACGCCGAGCTGGGTGGGAGCTGGATCTGCTGGAGGGTCGGGAGGCTCCAAAGGGATCGGAACAGGCTGGATCCAGGGGCTGAGACCAACGGGATGAGGGTTAACGAGGCCAAACGGCGGGTCCTGCCCGTGGGGCACAACAACCCTGGGCAGCTCCAGCCTAGGAGAAGCCTGGAAAGTGCCTGGAGGAGAAGGACCTGGGGGGGTTGGTTGGACAGGAGCCAGCAGGGGCCCAGGGGGCCAAGGAGGCCAAGGGCATCTTGGCTTGGAGCAGCCCCGGCGTGGCCAGCAGGGCCAGGGAGGTTCTTCTCCCTCTGGCCTGGGCCCTGGGGAGGCCGCTCCTCGAATCCTGGGGTCAGTGCTGGTTCCTCCCCACCAGAAGGATGTTGAGGCTCTGGAGCGAGTGCCGAGAAGAGCAACGGAGCTGGGGAAGGGGCTGGAGAAGAAGCCTGAGGGGGTTGAGGCCCCTTCCCTGAGGGGGTTGAGGGCCGGGTGGACGCGGCGCTGAGGGACGTGGGTCAGTGATTGACGGGAATGGTTGGACCCCGTGATCCGCTGGGTCTCGTCCAACCTGGCGATTCTCTGATGTTTGAATCTCTCCAGGGATGGAGACTCCAGCACCGCCTGGGCAGCCTCGGCAAGGGCTGAGAATCCTTTCCATGAAGGAATTGTTCCCAATATCCATCCTGAGCCTCCCCTGGAGGAGCTTGAGGCCATTCCCTCTCGTCCTGTCCCTTGGGAGAAGAGCCCAGCTCCCTCCTCTCCACAACCTCCTCTCAGGTGGTTGGAGACAACGAGGTCTCCTCAGGCTCCTCTTCTCCAGGATAAACCCCCCCCAGATCCCTCAGCCGCATCTCAGAACCTTCTTCTCCAGCCCCTTCCCCAGCTCCGTTCCCTTCTCCCCACGTTCTCCAGCCCCTCCAGGTCCTTCTTGGAGGGAGGACCCCAAAACTGAACCCAAGATGTGAGGTGTGACCTCCCCAGGGGGACAATCCCTGCCCTGCTCCTGCTGCCCTGGGATCCCCCCCAGCCCGGGATCCCGTGTGTTTGCAGGGGCCCCTGCGCCCGAGGACCCCGATAAACTGCACCCCGATCCCTCTGCACCCCAGCTCGCTGCACCCCAAGTCACTGCATCCCAAAGCACTCAACTCACCTCAACTCACCGCACCCCAACTCACCGCACCCCGATCCCTCTGCGCCCCAGCTCATTGCACCCCAACTCGCTGGACCCTGTTCCCTCTGCACCCCAACTCACACAGCACCCCAAAACACTGCACCTCAACTCACTACACCCCGATCCCTCTGCCTCCCAATTCACTGTGCGCTCTGATCCCTCTGCACCCCAACTCGCTGCACCCCGATCCCTCTGCAGCCCAATCTCACTGCACCCCAACTCGCTGCACCCCGATCCCTCTGCAGCCCAACTCACTGCACCCCGATCCCTCTGCACCCCAATCTCACTGCACCCCAACTCACTGCACCCCAATCCCCACGCACCCCATGTCCCCGGATCCCTGAGCATCCCTGTCCCCATGCACCCCCAGACCGTGCACCCCCATACCCGGCACATCCCAGCCCCACGCACCCCAATTCCCATGCACACCATACCCTGCAACCCAATCCCCCTGCACCCCCAAATCCCCTACACCCCCACATCCCAGTGCCCCCATCCACCGTGCACCCCAATTCCCATGCACCCCCCAGCCCCACATCCCAGTGCCCCCCATCCTCACGCACCCCAATCCCCTTGCACCCCACATTCTCCCACACCCCCATACCCTGCACCCACATCCCAGTGCCCCCATACACCGTGCACCCCAATTCCCATGCACCCCATCCCCTCACGACCCAATCTCCCTGCACCCCGATTCCCCGGCACCCCCATCCCCACATCCCAGTGCCCCCATCCACTGTGCACCCCAATTCCCATGCACCCCATCCCCCCGCAACCCAATCCCGCACCCCCACATCCCAGTGCCCCCATACATTGTGCACCCCAATTCACATGCACCCCCATCTCCCCGCAACCCAATCCCCCTGCACCCCGATTCCCCTGCACCCACATCCCCACATCCCAGCGCCCCCCATCCACCGTGCACCCCAATTCCCATGCACCCCACATCCCCCTGCACCCCCCAATCCCCCTGCAACCCCATAGGCCAGTGTCCCCCAGCCCCATGCACCCCAATCCCCTTGCACCCCACATCCCCCTGCACCCCCATAACCCAGTGCCCCCATACCCATGCACCCCAATCCCCCTGCACCCCACATCCCCTTGCACCCCCGTAACCCAGTGCCCCCCATCCATTGCACCCCAATCCACTTGCACCCCACATCCCCCTGCACCCCCATACCCTGCACCCCCCATCCAAGTGCCCCCATACAGAGTGCACCCCAATTTCCATGCGCTCCCATCCCCCTGCATCCCAATCTTCCCGTGCCCCCCAATCCCCTGCACCCCCATCCCCACATCCCAGTGCCCCCCATACATCGTGCACCCCAATCCCCCTGCACCCCATAACCCAGTGCCCCCCACCCATTGCACCCCAATCCCCCTGCACCCCATAACCCAGTGCCCCCACCCATTGCACCCCAATCCCCCTGCACCCCATAACCCAGAGACCCCCCACCCACTGCACCCCAATCCCCCTGCACCCCATAACCCAGTGCCCCCCACCCATTGCACCCCAATCCCCCTGCACCCCATAACTCAGAGACCCCCCACACATTGCACCCCAATCCCCCTGCACCCCATAACCCAGTGCCCCCCACCCACTGCACCCCAGTCCCCCTGCACCCCATAACCCAGTTCCCCCCAGCCCCATGCACCCCAATCCCCCTGCACCCCATAACTCAGAGACCCCCACACATTGCACCCCAATCCCCCTGCACCCCATAACCCAGTGCCCCCCACCCATTGCACCCCAATCCCCTTGCACCCCATAACCCAGTGCCCCCCACCCATTGCACCCCAATCCCCCTGCACCCCATAACCCAGTGCCCCCCCACCCATTGCACCCCAATCCCCCTGCACCCCATAACCCAGTGCCCCCCACCCATTGCACCCCAATCCCCCTGCACCCCATAACCCAGTGCCCCCACCCATTGCACCCCAATCCCCCTGCACCCCATAACCCAGTGCCCCCACCCATTGCACCCCAATCCCCTTGCACCCCATAACCCAGTGCCCCCCCACCCATTGCACCCCAATCCCCCTGCACCCCATAACCCAGTGCCCCCCAGCCCCATGCACCCCAATCCCCCTGCACCCCATAACCCAGTGCCCCCCACCCATTGCACCCGAATCCCCTTGCACCCCATAACCCAGTGCCCCCCACCCATTGCACCCCAATCCCCCTGCACCCCATAACCCAGTGCCCCCCACCCATTGCACCCCAATCCCCTTGCACCCCATAACCCAGTGCCCCCCACCCATTGCACCCCAATGCCCCTGCACCCCATAACCCAGTGCCCCCCACCCATTGCACCCCAATCCCCTTGCACCCCATAAACAAGTGCCCCCCACACATTGCACCCCAATCCCCCTGCACCCCATAACCCAGTGCCCCCCACCCATTGCACCCCAATCCCCCTGCACCCCATAACCCAGTGCCCCCCCACCCATTGCACCCCAATCCCCCTGCACCCCATAACCCAGTGCCCCCCACCCATTGCACCCCAATCCCCTTGCACCCCATAACCCAGTGCCCCCCACCCATTGCACCCCAATCCCCCTGCACCTGCACCCATAACCCAGTGCCCCCCACCCATTGCACCCCAATCCCCTTGCACCCCATAACCAAGTGCCCCCCACACATTGCACCCCAATCCCCCTGCAACCCATAACCCAGTGCCCCCCCAGCCCCATTGCTCCCCAATCCCCCTGCACCCCATAACCCAGTGCCCCCCACCCATTGCACCCCAATCCCCCCTGCACCCCATAACCCAGTTCCCCCCAGCCCCATGCACCCCAATCCCCCTGCACCCCATAACCCAGTGCCCCCCACCCATTGCACCCCAATCCCCTTGCACCCCATAACCCAGTGCCCCCACCCATTGCATCCCAATCCCCCTGCACCCCATAACCCAGTGCCCCCCCACCCATTGCACCCCAATCCCCTTGCACCCCATAACCCAGTGCCCCCCCACACATTGCACCCCAATCCCCCTGCACCCCATAACCCAGTGCCCCCCCACCCATTGCACCCCAATCCCCCTGCACCCCATAACCCAGTGCCCCCCACACATTGCACCCCAATCCCCCCTGCACCCCATAACCCAGAGACCCCCACCCATTGCACCCCAATCCCCCTGCACCCCATAACCCAGAGACCCCCACCCATTGCACCCCAATCCCCCTGCACCCCATAACCCAGTTCCCCCCAGCCCCATGCACCCCAATCCCCCTGCACCCCATAACCCATTGCCCCCCACCCATTGCACCCCAATCCCCCTGCACCCCATAACCCAGTGCCCCCCACCCATTGCACCCCAATCCCCCTGCACCCCATAACCCAGTGCCCCCCACCCATTGCACCCCAATCCCCCTGCACCCCATAACCCAGTGCCCCCCACCCATTGCACCCCAATCCCCCTGCACCCCATAACCCAGTGCCCCCCACCCATTGCACCCCAATCCCCCTGCACCCCATAACCCAGTGCCCCCCCAGCTCCATGCACCCCAATCCCCCTGCACCCCATAACCCAGTGCCCCCCAGCCCCATGCACCCCAATCCCCCTGCACCCCATAACCCAGTGCCCCCCACCCATTGCACCCCAATCCCCCTGCACCCCATAACCCAGTGCCCCCCAGCCCCATTGCATCCCAATCCCCCTGCACCCCATAACCCAGTGCCCCCCACCCATTGCACCCCAATCCCCTTGCACCCCATAACCCAGTGCCCCCCACACATTGCACCCCAATCCCCCTGCACCCCATAACCCAGTGCCCCCCACCCATTGCACCCCAATCCCCCTGCACCCCATAACCCAGTGCCCCCCACACATTGCACCCCAATCCCCCTGCACCCCATAACCCAGAGACCCCCACCCATTGCACCCCAATCCCCCTGCACCCCATAACCCAGAGACCCCCACCCATTGCACCCCAACCCCCCTGCACCCCATAACCCAGTGCCCCCCCACCCATTGCACCCCAATCCCCCTGCACCCCATAACCCAGTGCCCCCCACCCTCCATTGCACCCCAATCCCCCTGCACCCCATAACCCAGTGCCCCCCACCCATTGCACCCCAATCCCCTTGCACCCCATAACCCAGTGCCCCCCACCCATTGCACCCCAATCCCCCTGCACCCCATTACCCAGTGCCCCCACCCATTGCACCCCAATCCCCCTGCACCCCATAACCCAGTGCCCCCCACCCATTGCACCCCAATCCCCCTGCACCCCATAACCCAGTGCCCCCCACCCATTGCACCCCAATCCCCCTGCACCCCATAACCCAGTGCCCCCCACCCATTGCACCCCAATCCCCCTGCACCCCATAACCCAGTGCCCCCCACCCATTGCACCCCAATCCCCCTGCACCCCATAACCCAGTGCCCCCCACCCATTGCACCCCAATCCCCCTGCACCCCATAACCCAGTGCCCCCCCACCCATTGCACCCCAATCCCCCTGCACCCCATAACCCAGTGCCCCCCACCCATTGCACCCCAATCCCCCCTGCACCCCATAACCCAGTGCCCCCCACCCATTGCACCCCAATCCCCCTGCACCTCATAACCCAGAGACCCCCACCCATTGCACCCCAACCCCCCTGCACCCCATAACCCAGTGCCCCCCACCCATTGCACCCCAATCCCCCTGCACCCCATAACCCAGTGCCCCCCCACCCATTGCACCCCAATCCCCCTGCACCCCATAACCCAGAGACCCCCACCCATTGCACCCCAATCCCCCTGCACCCCTATAACCCAGTGCCCCCCACCCATTGCACCCCAATCCCCCTGCACCCCATAACCCATTGCACCCCAATCCCCCTGCACCCCATAACCCAGTTCCCCCCAGCCCCATGCACCCCAATCCCCCTGCACCCCATAACCCAGTGCCCCCCACCCATTGCACCCCAATCCCCCTGCACCCCATAACCCAGTGCCCCCCACCCATTGCACCCCAATCCCCCTGCACCCCATAACCCAGTGCCCCCCACCCATTGCACCCCAACCCCCCTGCACCCCATAACCCAGTGCCCCCCCACCCATTGCACCCCAATCCCCCTGCACCCCATAACCCAGTGCCCCCCACCCATTGCACCCCAATCCCCCTGCACCCCATAACCCAGAGACCCCCACCCATTGCACCCCAATCCCCCTGCACCCCTATAACCCAGTGCCCCCCACCCATTGCACCCCAATCCCCCTGCACCCCATAACCCATTGCACCCCAATCCCCCTGCACCCCATAACCCAGTGCCCCCCACCAATTGCACCCCAATCCCCTTGCACCCCATAACCCAGTGCCCCCCACGTATTGCACCCCAATCCCATTGCACCCCATAACCAAGTGCCCCCCACCCATTGCACCCCAATCCCCCTGCACCCCATAACCCAGTGCCCCCCACCCATTGCACCCCAATCCCCCTGCAACCCATAACCCAGTGCCCCCCAGACCCCATTGCTCCCCAATCCCCCCTGCACCCCATAACCCAGTTCCCCCCAGCCCCATGCACCCCAATCCCCCTGCACCCCATAACCCAGTGCCCCCCCACCCATTGCACCCCAATCCCCCTGCACCCCATAACCCAGTGCCCCCACCCATTGCACCCCGATCCCCTTGCACCCCATAACCCAGTGCCCCCCACCCATTGCACCCCAATCCCCCTGCACCCCATAACCCAGTGCCCCTCACCCATTGCACCCCAATCCCCCTGCACCCCATAACCCAGTGCCCCCCACCCATTGCACCCCAATCCCCCTGCACCCCATAACCCAGTGCCCCCCACCCATTGCACCCCAATCCCCCTGCACCCCCATAACCCAGTGCCCCCCACCCATTGCACCCCAATCCCCCTGCACCCCATAACCCAGAGACCCCCACCCATTGCACCCCAATCCCCCTGCACCCCATAACCCAGTGCCCCCCACCCATTGCACCCCAATCCCCCTGCACCCCATAACCCAGTGCCCCCCACCCATTGCACTCCGATCCCCCTGCACCCCATAACCCAGTGCCCCCCACCCATTGCACCCCGATCCCCCTGCACCCCATAACCCAGTGCCCCCCACCCATTGCACCCCAATCCCCCTGCACCCCATAACCCAGTGCCCCCCACCCATTGCACCCCAATCCCCCTGCACCCCATATCCCAGTGCCCCACACCCATTGCAGCCAATCCCCCTGCACCCCATAACCCAGTGCCCCCCACCCATTGCACCCCAATCCCCCTGCACCCCATAACCCAGTGCCCCCCAGCCCCATTGCACCCCAATCCCCCTGCACCCCATAACCCAGTGCCCCCCACCCATTGCACCCCAATCCCCCTGCAGCCCATAACCCAGTGCCCCCCACCCATTGCACCCCAATCCCCCTGCACCCCATAACCCAGTGCCCCCCAGCCATTGCACCACAATCCCCCTGCACCCCATAACCCAGTGCCCCCCAGCCCCATGCACCCCAATCCCCCTGCACCCCATAACCCAGTGCCCCCCACCCATTGCACCCCAATCCCCTTGCACCCCATAACCCAGTGCCCCCCACCCATTGCACCCCAATCCCCCTGCACCCCATAACCCAGTGCCCCCCACCCATTGCACCCCAATCCCCCTGCACCCCATAACCCAGTGCCCCCCACCCATTGCACCCCAATCCCCTTGCACCCCATAACCCAGTGCCCCTCACCCATTGCACCCCAATCCCCTTGCACCCCATAACCCAGTGCCCCCCACCCATTGCACCCCAATCCCCTTGCACCCCATAACCAAGTGCCCCGCACCCATTGCACCCCAATCCCCTTGCACCCCATAACCCAGTGCCCCCCACCCATTGCACCCCAATCCCCTTGCACCCCATAACCCAGTGCCCCCCACCCATTGCACCCCAATCCCCTTGCACCCCATAACCAAGTGCCCCGCACCCATTGCACCCCAATCCCCCTGCACCCCATAACCCAGTGCCCCCCACCCATTGCACCCCAATCCCCCTGCAACCCATAACCCAGTGCCCCCCAGCCCCATTGCTCCCCAATCCCCCTGCACCCCATAACCCCGTTCCCCGCAGCCCCATGCACCCCAATCCCCCTGCACCCCATAACCCAGTGCCCCCCACCCATTGCACCCCAATCCCCCTGCACCCCATAACCCAGTGCCCCCCACCCATTGCACCCCAATCCCCCTGCACCCCATAACCCAGTGCCCCCCACCCATTGCACCCCAATCCCCCTGCAGCCCATAACCCAGTGCCCCCCACCCATTGCACCCCAATCCCCCTGCACCCCATAACCCAGTGCCCCCCACACATTGCACCCCAATCCCCCTGCACCCCATAACCCAGTGCCCCCCACACATTGCACCCCAATCCCCCTGCACCCCATAACCCAGTGCCCCCCACCCATTGCACCCCAATCCCCCTGCACCCCATAACCCAGTGCCCCCCACCCATTGCACCCCAATCCCCCTGCACCCCATAACCCAGTGCCCCCCCACCCATTGCACCCCAATCCCCCTGCACCCCATAACCCAGTGCCCCCCACCCATTGCACCCCAATCCCCCCTGCACCCCATAACCCAGTGCCCCCCCACCCATTGCACCCCAATCCCCCTGCACCCCATAACCCAGTGCCCCCCCACCCATTGCACCCCAATCCCCCTGCACCCCATAACCCAGAGACCCCCCACCCATTGCACCCCAATCCCCCTGCACCCCATAACCCAGTGCCCCCCACCCATTGCACCCCAATCCCCCTGCACCCCATAACCCAGTGCCCCCCACCCATTGCACCCCAATCCCCCTGCACCCCATAACCCAGTGCCCCCCCACCCATTGCACCCCAATCCCCCTGCACCCCATAACCCAGTGCCCCCCACCCATTGCACCCCAATCCCCCTGCACCCCATAACCCAGTGCCCCCCACCCATTGCACCCCAATCCCCCTGCACCCCATAACCCAGTGCCCCCCACCCATTGCACCCCAATCCCCCTGCACCCCATAACCCAGTGCCCCCCCACCCATTGCACCCCAATCCCCCTGCACCCCATAACCCAGTGCCCCCCACCCCATTGCACCCCAATCCCCCTGCACCCCATAACCCAGTGCCCCCCACCCCATTGCACCCCAATCCCCCTGCACCCCATAACCCAGTGCCCCCCACCCATTGCACCCCAATCCCCCTGCACCCCATAACCCAGTTCCCCCCCAGCCCCATGCACCCCAATCCCCCTGCACCCCATAACCCATTGCCCCCCACCCATTGCACCCCAATCCCCCTGCACCCCATAACCCAGTTCCCCCCAGCCCCATGCACCCCAATCCCCCCTGCACCCCATAACCCAGTGCCCCCCCA
>JAUNZM010003218.1:0-12117 GCA_033459285.1 Clamator glandarius
GAAGGGTCCTGGGTGGCTCTAGAATGGTCTGGGGGCTTTTAGAAGGGTCCTGGGAGGATCTAGAAGAGTCTGGGGGCTTTTAGAAGGATCCTGGGAGGCTCTAGAAGGGTCTGGGTGCTTTTAGAATGGTCCTGGGATGCTCTAGAAGGGTCTGGGTGTTTTAGAAGGGTCCTGGGGGGCTCTAGAATGTTCTGGGTGCTTTCAGAAAGGTCCAGGGGGCCTCTAGAAGGGTCTGGAGGCTTTTAGAAGGGTCCGGGGGGGCTCTAGAATGGTCTGCGGCCTTTTAGATGGGTCCTGGCGTGCTCTAGAAAGGTCTGGGGACTTTTAGAAGGGTCCTGGGGTGCTCTAGAAGGGATGGGGTGCCTTAAGAGGAGGCCTGGGGGGCTCTAGAAGTGTCTGGGGGCTTATTAGAAGGGTCCTGGTGTGCTCTAGAAGGGTCTGGGGTCTTTTAGAAGGATCCGGGGAGTGTCTATAAGTGTCTGCGGCCTTTCAGAAGGGTCCTGGGGGGCTCTAGAAGGGTCTGGGGGCTTTTAGAAGGGTCCTGGGGGGGTCTAGAAGGGTCTGGGGGCTTTTAGAATGGTCCTGGGAGGCTCTAGAATGGTCTGGGTGCTTTTAGAAGGGTTCTGGGTGCCTCTTGAAGGGTCTGGGGGCATTTAGAAGGGTCCTGGGGGTCTCTAGAAGGGTCTGGGGTCTTTTCGAAGGATCCGGGGAGGGTCTAGAAGGGTCTGGGGGCTTTTAGAAGTGTCCTAGGGGAATCTAGAAGGGTCTGGGGGCTTTTAGATGGGTCCTAGGGAGCTCTAGAAGGGTCTGGGGGCTTTTGGAATGATCCTGGGGGGCTCTAGAAGGGTCTGGGGGCTTTTAGAATGATCCTGGGGGTCTCTAGAAGGGTCTGGGGGCTTTTAGAATGATCCGGGGACGGTCTAGAAAGGTCTGGGTGCTTTTTGAAGGATCCTAGGTGGCTCTAGAAGGGTCTGGGGGCTTTTAGAAGGATCCGGGAAGGGTCTAGAAGGGTCTGGGGGCTTTTAGAAGGGTCCTGGGGTTCTCTAGAAGGGTCTGGTTGCTTTTAGAAGGGTACTGGGAGGCTCTAGAAGGGTCGGGGTGCTTTTATAAGGGTCCGGGGAGCCTCTAGAAGGGTCTGGGTGCTTTTAGAAAGGTCCTGGGGGGCTCTAGAAGGGTCTAGAGGCTTTTAGACGGGTCCTGGGGGCCTCTAGAAGGGTCTGGGTGCTTTTAGAAGGGTCCTGGGTGGCTCTAGAAGGGTCTGGGGGCTTGTAGAAGAATCCTGGGGGGCTCTAGAAGGGTCTGGGGGCTTTTAGAAGGGTCCTGGGGTCATCTAGAAAGCTCTGGGAGCTTTTAGAAGGGTTCTGGGGTGCTCTAGAAGGGTCTGGGGGCTTTTAGAAGCGTCCTGGGTGGCTCTAGAAGGGTCTGGGGGCTTTTAGAAGGGTCCTGGGGGTCTATAGAAGGGTCTGGGAGCTTTTAGAAGGGTCCTGGGAGGCTCTAGAAGGGTCTGGGGGCTTTTAGAACTGTCCTGGGATGCTCTAGAAGGGTCTGGGGACTTATAGAAGGGTCCTGGGGGCCTCTAGAATTGTCTGAGAACTATTAGAGTGGTTCGGGGGGGCTCTAGAAGGGTCTGGAGGCTTTTAGAAGGGTCTTGGGGGGCTCTAGAAGGGTCTGGGGGCTTTTAGAATAATCCGGGGAGGGTCTAGAAAGGTCTGGGTTCTTTTAGAATAGTCTTGGGAGGTTTTAGAAGGGTCTGGGGTCTTTTAGAATGATCCGGGGAGGGTCTAGAATCGTCGGGGGGCTATTAGAAGGGTCCTGGGAGGCTCTAGAAGGGTCTGGGTGCCTTTAGAATGGTCCTGGGTGACTCTAGAATGTTCTGCTAGCTTTCAGAAGGGTCCTGGGGTCCTCTAGAAGGGTCTGGGTGCTTTTAGAAGGGTCCTGGGTGGCTCTAGAAGGGTCTGGGGGCTTTTAGAAGGGTCCTAGGGTGCTCTAGAATGGTCTGGGGGCTTTTAGAATGGTCCTGGGAGGCTCTAGAAGGGTCTGGGAGCTTTTAGAAAAGTCCTGGGTGGCTCTAGAAGGTTCTGGGGAATTTTAGAAGGGTCCGGTGGGGCTCTAGAAGGGTCTGGGGGCTTTTAGAATTGTCCTGGGGTGCTCTAGAAGTGTCTGGGGAATTTTAGAAGGGTCCTCGGATGCTCTAGAAGTGTCTGGGTGCTTTTAGAAGGGTCCTAGAGCCACCCAGGATGCTTCAAAAAGCCCCCATACCCTTCTAGAGACCTCCAGGACCCTTCTAAAAGCCCCCAGACCCTTCTAGAGCCCCCCAGGACCCTTCTAAAAGCCCCCAGACCCTTCTTGAGCCCCCCAGAACCCTTCTAAAAGCTCCCAGAGCTTTCTAGATGCCCCCAGGACCCTTCTAAAAGCCCCCAGACCCTTCTAGAGCCCCCCGGGACCCTTCTACAAGCCCCCAGACCCTTCTAGAGCCACCCAGGACCCTTCTAAAAGCACCCAGACCAATCTAGAGCCCCCCAGGACTCTTCTAAAAGCATCCAGTCCCTTCTAGAGGCCACCAGGACCGTTCTGAATGCCCCCAGACCATTCTAGAGCCCATCAGGACCATTCTAAAAGCCTCCAGACCCTTCTACATGCCCCCAGGACCCTTCTGAAAGCCCCCAGACCCTTCTAGAGCTCCCCAGAACCCTTCCAAATACACCCAAACACTTCTAGCGACCCCCAGGACCCTTCTGAAAGCCCCAGACCCTTCTAGAGGCCACCAGGACTCTTCTAAAAAGCCCCAGACACTTCTAGAGCCCCCCAGGACCAGTCTAAAAGAACCCAGACCCTTCTAGAGCTCCACAGGACCCTTCTAAAAGCCCCAGACCATTCTAGACCCTCCCCGAATCCTTCTAAAAGCACCCAGACCCTTCTACAGCCTCACCGGACCCTTCTAAAAGGCCGCAGACAATTCTAGAGGCCCCCAGGACCCTTCTAAAAGCACCCAGAGACTTCTAGATGCACCCAGGACCATTCTAAAAGCCCTCACACTCTTCTAGAGCCCACCAGGACCCTTCTAAAAGCCCCCAGACCCTTCTAGAACCCCCCAGGACCCTTCTAAAAGCCCCCAGACGCTTCTAGAGACCCGCAGGACCCTTCTAAATGCACCCAGACCCTTCTAGATTCTCCCAGGACCCTTCTAAAAGCCCCCAGACCCTTCTAGAGGCCCCTAGGGCCCCTCTAATTGTCCCCAGACCCTTCTAGAGCACCAAGGACCCTTCTAAAAGCCCCCAGACCCTTCTAGAGACCCGCAGGACCCTTCTAAATGCCCCCAGACCTTTCTAGAGGCCCCCAGGATCCTTCTAAAATCCCCCAGACCCTTCTAGAGCCCCCCAGGACACTTCTAAATGCCCCCAGACCCTTCTAGAGCCTCCCAGGACCCTTCTAAAAGCCCCCAGACCCTTCTAGAGCTCCGCAGGACCCGTCTAAAATACCCAAGACCCTTCTAGAGGTCCCCAGAGCCCCTCTAGTGGTCCCCAGACCCTTCTAGAGCCCCCAAGGACCATTCTAAAAGCCCCCAGACCCTTCAAGAGCTCCCCAGAACCCTTCTAAAATCCCCCAGACCCTTCTAGAGGCCCCTAGGGCCCCTCTAATTGTCCCCAGACCCTTCTAGAGCCCCCAAGGACCCTTCTAAAAGCCCCCAGACATTTCTAGAGACAAGCAGGACCCTTCTAAAAGACCCCAGACCCTTGTAGACGATCCCTGGATCCTTCTAATAGCCCCCAGACCCTTCTAGAGCCCCCCAGGACCCTTCTAAAAGTCCCCAGACCCTTCTAGACCCTCCCTGGATCCTTCTAAAAGCACCCAGACCCTTCTAAAGCCTCCCAGGACCCTTATAAAATCCCTCAGACCATTCTAGAGCCCCCCAGGACCCTTCTAAAAGCTCCCAGACCCTTCTAGAGACCCGCAGGACCCATCTAAATGCCCCCAGACCCTTCTAGAGTTTCCCAGGACCCTTCTAAAAGCCCCCAGACCCTTCTAGAGCTCCCCAGGACCCTTCTAAAATACCCCAGACTCTTCTAGAGGCCTCCAGGGCCCCTCTAGTGGTCCCCAGACCCTTCTAGAGCCCCCAAGGACCATTCTAAAAGCCCCCAGACCATTCTAGAGGCCCCTAGGGCCCCTCTAATGGTCACCAGACCCTTCTAGAGCCCCAAGGACCCTTCTAAAAGCCCCCAGACCCTTCTAGAGACCCGCAGGACCCTTCTAAATGCCCCCAGACCTATCTAGAGGCCCCCAGGATCCTTCTAAAATCCCCCAGACCCTTCTAGAGCCCCCCAGGACACTTCTAAATGCCCCCAGACCCTTCTAGAGCCCCCCAGGACCATTCTAAAAGCCCCCAGACCCTTCTAGATGCGCCCAGGACCCTTCTAAAAGACCCCAGACCATTCTAGAGCCCCCCAGGACCCTTCTAAAAGACCCCAGACCCTTCTAGAACCCCCCAGGACCATTCTAAAACCACCCAGACCGTTCTAGACCCTCCCCGGATCCTTCTAAAAGCACCCAGGGTCTGGGTGGTTTTAGAATGGTCCTGGGGGGTTCTAGAAGGGTCTGGGGGATTTTAGAAGGATCCTGGGGGGCTCTAGAAGGGTCTGAGGGATTTTAGAAGGGTCCTGGGGAGCTCTAGAAGGGTCTGGGTGCTTTTAGAAGGGCCCTGGACTTCTCTAGAAGGGTCTGGGGGCTTTTAGAAGAGTCCTGGGGGGCTCTAGAATGGTCTGGGGTCTTTTAGAAGGGTCCTGGGGGGGTCTAGAACGGTCTGGGTGCTTTCAGAAGGGTCCTGGGGATCTCTAGAAGGGTCTGGGGGCTTTTAGAAGGATCCGGGAAGGGTCTAGAAGGGTCTGGGGGCTTTTAGAAGGGTCCTGTTGTTCTCTAGAAGGGTCTGGTTGCTTTCAGAAGGGTCCTGGGAGGCTCTAGAAGGGTCGGGGTGCTTTTATAAGGGTCCGGGGAGCCTCAAGAAGGGTCTGGGTGCTTTTAGAAGGGTCCTGGGTGGCTCTAGAAGGGTCTGGGGGCTTGTAGAAGAATCCTGGGGTCCTCTAGAAGGGTCTGGAGGCTTTTAGAAGGGTCCGGGAGGGCTCTAGAAGGGTCTGGGGGCTTTTAGAAGGGTCCTGGAGTGCTCTAGAAGGGTCTGCGGGCTTTTAGAATGCTCCTGGGGATCTCTAGAAGTGTCTGGGGTCTTTTAGAAAGATCCGTGGAGTGTCTAGATGTGTCTGCGGCCTTTCAGAAGGGTCCTGGGGGGCTCTAGAAGGGTCTGGGGGCTTTTAGAAGGGTCCTGGGGGCGTCTAGAAGGGTCTGGGGGATTTTAGAATGGTCCTGGGAGGCTCTAGAAGGGTCTGGGTGCTTTTAGAAGGGTCCTGGGGCCCTCTAGAAGGGTCTGAGTGCTTTTAGAAGGGTCATGGGGGTCTCTAGAAGGGTCTGGGGGCTTTTAGAATGATCCAGGGAGGGTCTAGAAGGTTCTGGGGGCTTTTAGAAGGGTCCTGGGGGGCTCTAGAGGGGTCTGGGGGCTTTTAGAAGGGTCCCGGGGTTCTCTAGAAGGGTCTGGGGGCATTTAGAAGTATCCTGGGGGCCTCTAGAAGGGTCTGGGATCTATTAGAGTGGTCCGGGGGGGCTCTAGAAGGGTCTGGGGGTTTTTAGAAGGCTCCTGGGAGGCTCTAGAATGGTCTGGGGGCTTTTAGAATGTTCCTGGTGTTCTCTAGAAGGGTCTAGGCACTTATAGAAGGGTCCTGGGGGCCTCTAGAAGGGTCTGAGAACTATTAGAGTGGTTCGGGGGGGCTCTAGAAGGGTCTGGAGGCTTTTAGAAGGGTCTTGGGGGGCTCTAGAAGGGTCTGGGGGCTTTTAGAATAATCCGGGGAGGGTCTAGAAGGGTCTGGGTTCTTTTAGAATAGTCTTGGGAGGTTTTAGAAGGGTCTGGGGTCTTTTAGAATGATCAGGGGAGGGTCTAGAAGGGTCTGGGCGCTTTTAGACGGGTCCTGGGGGGCTCTACAAGGGTCTGGAGGCTTTTAGAGGGGTTCTGGGGGGCCCTAGAAAGGTCTGGGTTCATTTAGAAGGATCCGGGGAGGGTCTAGAAACGTCGGGGGGCTATTAGAAGGGTCCTGGGAGGCTCTAGAAGAATCTGGGTGCTTTTAGAATGATCCGGGGAGGGTCTAGAAGGGTCTGGGTGCCTTTAGAAGGGTCCTGGGGGGCTCTAGAATGGTCTGGGGGCTTTTAGTAGGTTCCTGGGGGTCTCTAGAAGGGTCTGGGGGCTTTTAGAATGATCCTGGGGGGCTCTAGAAGGGTCTGAGGTCTTTTCGAAGGATCCGGGGAGGGTCTAGAAGGGTCTGGGTTCTTTTAGAAGGGTCCTAGGGGCCTCTAGAAGGGTCTGGGGGCTTTTAGAGGGGTCCTGCGAGGCTATAGAAGGGTCTGGGGGCTTTTAGAATGATCCGGGGAGGGTCTAGAAGGGTCTGGGGGCATTTAGAAGGGTCCTGGGGTTCTCTAGAAGGGTCTGAGGGCTTTTAGAATGATCCGGGGAGGGTCTATTAGAGTCTGGGGGCCTTTAGAATGGTCCTGGGGCTCTCTAGAAGAGTCTGGGTGCTTTTAGAAGGGTCCTGGGAGGCTCTAGAAGTGTTTGGGGTCTTTTAGAATGGTCCTGGGTGGCTCTAGATGGTTCTGGTTGCTTTTCGAAGGGTCCTGGCTTATCTAGAAGTGTCTGGGGGCATTTAGAAGGGTCCTGGGTGTCTCTAGAAGGGTCTGGGTGCTTTTAGAATGGTCCTGGGGGGCTCTAGAAGGGTCTGGTGGCTTTTAGAAGGGTCCTGGGTGGATCTAGAAGGTTCTGGAGGCTTTCAGAAGGGTCATGGGTGTCTCTAGAATGGTCTGGGGTCTTTTAGAAGGGTCCTGGGGAGCCCTAGAAGGGTCTGGGTTCTTTTAGAAGGGTCCTGGGATGCTCTAGAAGGTTCTTGGGGCTTTCAGAAGGGTCCTGGGGGCCTCTATAAGGGTCTGGGTGCTTTTAGAAGGGTCCTGGGGGGCTCTAGAAGGGTCTTGGGGCTTTTAGAAGGGTCCTGGGGTGCTCTAGAAGGGTCTGGGGACTTTTAGAAGGGTCCTGGTGTGCTCTAGAATGGACGGGGTGCTTTTAGAAGGGTCCTGGGAGGCTCTAGAAGGGTCTGGGGGCTTTTAGAAGGGTCCTGGGTGGCTCTAGAATGGTCTGGGGGCTTTTAGAAGGGTCCTGGGAGGATCTAGAAGAGTCTGGGGGCTTTTAGAAGGATCCTGGGAGGCTCTAGAAGGGTCTGGGGGCTTTTAGAATGGTCCTGGGATGCTCTAGAAGGGTCTGGGTGTTTTAGAAGGGTCCTGGGGGGCTCTAGAATGTTCTGGGTGCTTTCAGAAAGGTCCAGGGGGCCTCTAGAAGGGTCTGGAGGCTTTTAGAAGGGTCCGGGGGGGCTCTAGAATGGTCTGCGGCCTTTTAGATGGGTCCTGGCGTGCTCTAGAAAGGTCTGGGGACTTTTAGAAGGGTCCTGGGGTGCTCTAGAAGGGATGGGGTGCCTTAAGAGGAGGCCTGGGGGGCTCTAGAAGTGTCTGGGGGCTTATTAGAAGGGTCCTGGTGTGCTCTAGAAGGGTCTGGGGTCTTTTAGAAGGATCCGGGGAGTGTCTATAAGTGTCTGCGGCCTTTCAGAAGGGTCCTGGGGGGCTCTAGAAGGGTCTGGGGGCTTTTAGAAGGGTCCTGGGGGGGTCTAGAAGGGTCTGGGGGCTTTTAGAATGGTCCTGGGAGGCTCTAGAATGGTCTGGGTGCTTTTAGAAGGGTTCTGGGTGCCTCTTGAAGGGTCTGGGGGCATTTAGAAGGGTCCTGGGGGTCTCTAGAAGGGTCTGGGGTCTTTTCGAAGGATCCGGGGAGGGTCTAGAAGGGTCTGGGGGCTTTTAGAAGTGTCCTAGGGGAATCTAGAAGGGTCTGGGGGCTTTTAGATGGGTCCTAGGGAGCTCTAGAAGGGTCTGGGGGCTTTTGGAATGATCCTGGGGGGCTCTAGAAGGGTCTGGGGGCTTTTAGAATGATCCTGGGGGTCTCTAGAAGGGTCTGGGGGCTTTTAGAATGATCCGGGGACGGTCTAGAAAGGTCTGGGTGCTTTTTGAAGGATCCTAGGTGGCTCTAGAAGGGTCTGGGGGCTTTTAGAAGGATCCGGGAAGGGTCTAGAAGGGTCTGGGGGCTTTTAGAAGGGTCCTGGGGTTCTCTAGAAGGGTCTGGTTGCTTTTAGAAGGGTACTGGGAGGCTCTAGAAGGGTCGGGGTGCTTTTATAAGGGTCCGGGGAGCCTCTAGAAGGGTCTGGGTGCTTTTAGAAAGGTCCTGGGGGGCTCTAGAAGGGTCTAGAGGCTTTTAGACGGGTCCTGGGGGCCTCTAGAAGGGTCTGGGTGCTTTTAGAAGGGTCCTGGGTGGCTCTAGAAGGGTCTGGGGGCTTGTAGAAGAATCCTGGGGGGCTCTAGAAGGGTCTGGGGGCTTTTAGAAGGGTCCTGGGGGCATCTAGAAAGCTCTGGGAGCTTTTAGAAGGGTTCTGGGGTGCTCTAGAAGGGTCTGGGGGCTTTTAGAAGCGTCCTGGGTGGCTCTAGAAGGGTCTGGGGGCTTTTAGAAGGGTCCTGGGGGTCTATAGAAGGGTCTGGGAGCTTTTAGAAGGGTCCTGGGAGGCTCTAGAAGGGTCTGGGGGCTTTTAGAACTGTCCTGGGATGCTCTAGAAGGGTCTGGGGGCTTTTAGAACTGTCCTGGGATGCTCTAGAAGGTTCTGGGGGCTTTCAGAAGGGTCCAGGGGTCCTCTAGAAGGGTCTGGAGGCTTTTAGAAGGGTCCGGGGGTGCTCTAGAAGGGTCTGGGGGCTTTTAGAAAGGTCCTGGGGTGCTCTAGAAGGGTCTGGGGACTTTAAGAAGGGTCCTGGGGTGTCCTAGAAGGGACGGGGTGCCTTAAGAGGGGCCCTGGGGGGCTCTAGAAGGGTCTGGGGGCTTTTAGAAGGGTCCTGGAGTGCTCTAGAAGGGTCTGGGGGCTTTTAGAATGCTCCTGGGGATCTCTAGAAGTGTCTGGGGTCTTTTAGAAAGATCCGGGGAGTGTCTAGATGTGTCTGCGGCCTTTCAGAAGGGTCCTGGGGGGCTCTAGAAGGGTCTGGGGGCTTTTAGAAGGGTCCTGGGGGCGTCTAGAAGGGTCTGGGGGCTTTTAGAATGAACCTGGGAGGCTCTAGAAGGGTCTGGGTGCTTTTAGAAGGGTCCTGGGGCAATCTAGAAGGGTCTGAGTGCTTTTAGAAGGGTCATGGGGGTCTCTAGAAGGGTCTGGGGGCTTTTAGAATGATCCAAGGAGGGTCTAGAAGGTTCTGGGGGCTTTTAGAAGGGTGCTGGGGTTCTCTAGAAGGGTCTGGGGGCATTTAGAAGTATCCTGGGGGCCTCTAGAAGGGTCTGGGATCTATTAGAGTGGTCCGGGGGGGCTCTAGAAGGGTCTGGGGGTTTTTAGAAGGCTCCTGGGAGGCTCTAGAATGGTCTGGGGGCTTTTAGAATGTTCCTGGGGTTCTCTAGAAGGGTCTGGGGACTTATAGAAGGGTCCTGGGGGCCTCTAGAAGGGTCTGAGAACTATTAGAGTGGTTCGGGGGGGCTCTAGAAGGGTCTGGAGGCTTTTAGAAGGGTCTTGGGGGGCTCTAGAAGGGTCTGGGGGCTTTTAGAATGTTCCTGGGGTTCTCTAGAAGGGTCTGGGGACTTATAGAAGGGTCCTGGGGGCCTCTAGAAGGGTCTGAGAACTATTAGAGTGGTTCGGGGGGGCTCTAGAAGGGTCTGGAGGCTTTTAGAAGGGTCTTGGGGGGCTCTAGAAGGGTCTGGGGGCTTTTAGAATAATCCGGGGAGGGTCTAGAAAGGTCTGGGTTCTTTTAGAATAGTCTTGGGAGGTTTTAGAAGGGTCTGGGGTCTTTTAGAATGATCCGGGGAGGGTCTAGAAACGTCGGGGGGCTATTAGAAGGGTCCTGGGAGGCTCTACAAGGGTCTGGGGGCTTTTAGAATGATCCGGGGAGGGTCTAGAAGGGTCTGGGGGCCTTTAGAAGGGTCCTGGGGGGCTCTAGAATGGTCTGGGGGCTTTTAGAATGATCCTGGGGGGCTCTAGAAGGGTCTGGGGGCTTTTAGAATGATCCTGGGGGGCTCTAGAAGGGTCTGGGGTCTTTTCGAAGGATCCGGGGAGGGTCTAGAAGGGTCTGGGGTCTTTTAGAAGGGTCCTACGGGCCTCTAGAAGGGTCTGGGGGCTTTTAGATGGGTCCTAGGGGGCTCTAGAAGGGTCTGGGGGCTTTTAGAATGATCCTGGGTGGCTCTTGAAGGGTCTGGGGGCTTTTAGAATGATCCGGGGAGGGTCTAGAAAGGTCTGGGGGCCTTTAGAATGGTATTGGGGTGCTCTAGAAGTGTCTGGGTGCTTTTAGAAGGGTCCTGGGAGGCTCTAGAAGGGTCTGGGGGCTTTTAGAAGAGTCCTGGGTGGATCTAAAGGGTTCTGGGGGGTTTTAGAAGGGTCCTAGGGGCCTCTAGAAGTGTCTGGGGGCTTTTAGAAGGGTCCTGGGATGCTCTAGAAGGGTCTGGGTGCTTTTATAAGGGTCCTCGGATGCTCTAGAAGGGTCTGGGTGCTTTTAGAATGGTCCTGGGGGGCTCTAGAATGTTCTGAGGTCTTTCAGAAGGGTCCTGGGGTGCTCTAGAAGGGTCTGGGTGCTTTTAGAAGGGTCCTGGGGGGCTCTAGAATGGTCGGGGTCTTTTAGAAGGGTCCTGGGTGGCTCTAGAAGGGTCTGGGGGCTTTTAGAAGGGTCCGGGGGGGCTCTAGAAGGGTCTGGGGAATTTTAGAAGGGTCCTCGGATTCTCTAGAAGGGTCTGGGGGCTTTTAGAAGGGTCCTGGAGGGCTCTAGAATGTTCTGGGGGCTTTCAGAAGGGTCCTGGTTGTCTCTAGAAGGGTCTGGGGGCTATTAGAAGGGTCCTGGGGGGCTCTAGAAGGGTCTGGGTGCCTTTAGAATGGTCCTGGGTGACTCTAGAATGTTCTGCTAGCTTTCAGAAGGGTCCTGGGGTCCTCTAGAAGGGTCTGGGTGCTTTTAGAATGGTCCTGGGTGGCTCTAGAAGGGTCTGGGGGCTTTTAGAAGGGTCCTAGGGTGCTCTAGAATGGTCTGGGGGCTTTTAGAATGGTCCTGGGAGGCTCTAGAAGGGTCTGGGAGCTTTTAGAAAAGTCCTGGGAGGATCTAGAAGGTTCTGGGTGCTTTTAGAAGGGTCCTGGGTGGCTCTAGAAGGGTCTGGGGAATTTTAGAAGGGTCCGGTGGGGCTCTAGAAGGGTCTGGGGGCTTTTAGAAGTGTCCTGGGGTGCTCTAGAATTTGTCTGGGGAATTTTAGAAGGGTCCTCGGATGCTCTAGAAGTGTCTGGGTGCTTTTAGAAGGGTCCTGGAGGGCTCTAGAAGGTTCTGGGGGCTTTCAGAAGGGTCCTGGGAGTCTCTAGAAGGGTCTGGGCTCTTTTAGAAGGGTCCTGGGGGGCTCTAGAAGGGTCTGGGTGCCTTTAGAAGGGTCCTGGGTGACTCTAGAATGTTCTGCTGGCTTTCAGAAGGGTCCTGGGGTCCTCTAGAAGGGTCTGGGGGCTTTTAGAAGGGTCCTGGGTGGCTCTAGAAGGGTCTGGGGGCTTTTAGAAGGGTCCTGGGGTACTCTAGAAGGGCCTGGGGACTTTTAGAAGGGTCCTGGGGTGCTCTAGAAGGGACGGGGTTCATTAAGAGGGGCCCTGGGTGCCTCTTGAAGGGTCTGGGGGCATTTAGAAGGGTCCTGGGGGGCTCTAGAAGGGTCTAGGGGCTTTTAGAAGGGTACTGGGGGGCTCTAGAAGGGTCTGGGGGCTTTTAGAATGATCCTGGGGAGCTCTAGAAGGGTCTGGGGTCTTTTCGAAGGATCCGGGGAGGGTCTAGAAGGGTCTGTGGGCTTTTAGAAGTGTCCTAGGGGCCTCTAGAAGGGTCTGGGGGCTTTTAGATGGGTCCTAGGGGGCTCTAGAAGGGTCTGGGGGCTTTTGGAATGATCCTGGGGGGCTCTAGAAGGGTCTGGGGGCTTTTAGAAGGGTCCTGGGGTTCTCTAGAAGGGTCTGGTTGCTTTTAGAAGGGTAC
>JAUNZM010003219.1:0-15137 GCA_033459285.1 Clamator glandarius
TAGAGCCCCGCAGGACCCTTCTTAAAGCACCCAGACCCCCTTCTAGAGCCTCCCCGGATCCTTCTAAAATCCTCCAGACATTTGTAGAGCCCCCCAGGACCCTTCTAAAAGCACCCAGACCCTTCTAGACCATCCCCGGATCATTCTAAAAGCTCCCAGACCCATCTAGAGCACCCCAGGACTCTTCTAAAACCCTCCAGACACTTCTAGAGGCCCCCAGGACCCTTCTGAATGCCCCCAGACCCTTCTAGACCACCCAGGACCCTTCTAAAAGCCTCCAGACCATTCTAGAGCTCCCCAGGACCCTTCTAAATGCACCCAGACATTTCTAGCGCCCCCCAGGACCCATCTAAAAGCCCCCAGACCCATCTAGAGCTCCCCAGGACCCTTCTAAAAGCCCCCAGACCCTTCTAGAGCCCCCCAGGACCCTTCTAAAAGCACCCAGACCCTTCTAGAGCCCCATAGGACCCTTCTAAATGCCACCAGACCCTTCTAGACCCTCCCCGAATCCTTCTAAAAGCACTCAGACCCTTCTAGAGACACGCAGGACCCTTCTAAAAGACCCCAGACCCTTCTAGAGCCTCCCAGGACCATTCTAAAAACCCCCAGACAATTCTAGAGCTCCCCAGGACCCTTCTAAAATCCCCCAGACCCTTCTAGAGGACCCCAGTGCCCCTCTAATGTTCCCCAGACCCTTCTAGAGCCCCCAAGGACCCTTCTAAAAGCCCCCAGAGCCTTCTAGACCCTCCCTGGATCCTTCTAATAGAACCCAGACCCTTCTAGAGCCCCCCAGGACCCTTCTACAAGCCCCCAGACCCTTCTACACCCTCCCCGGATCATTCTAAAAGCACCCAGACCCTTCTACAGCCTCCCAGGACCCTTCTAAAATCCTTCAGACCCTTCTAGAAGCCCCCAGGACCCTTCTGAATGCCCCCAGAGCCTTCTAGATGCCCCCAGGACCCTTCTAAAAGCAACCACACCCTTCTAGAGCCACCCAGAACCCTTCTAAAAGCCCCCAGACCCTTCTAGAGGCCCCGAAGAACCTTCTAAAAGACCCCAGACCCTTCTAGAGCCCCCCGGGACCCTTCTAAATGCCCCCAGACCATTCTAGAGCCACCCAGGACATTTCTAAAAGCACCCAGACCCTTCTAGAGCCTCCTAGGACCCTTCTAAAAATCCTCAGACCCATCTAGAGGCCCCCAGGACCCTTCTAAAAGTCCCCAGAGCCATCTAGATGCCCCCAGGACCCTTCTAAAAGCACTCACACTCTTCTAAAGCCACCCAGGACTCTTCTAAAAGCACCCAGAGCATTCTAGACCCCGCAGGACCATTCTAAAAGCCCCCAGACCCTTCTAAAAACCCCCAGGACCCTTCTAAAAGCACCCAGACCCTTCTAGAGCCTCCCAGGACCCTTCTAAAAGAACCCAGACGCTTCTAGAGCCTCCCAGGACCCTTCTAATATCCCGCAGACACTTCTAGAGGCCCCCAGGACCCTTCTAAGAGCACCCAGACCATTCTAGATCCCCCCAGGACCCTTCAAAAAGCCCCCAGACCCTTCTAGAGCCTCCCAGGGCCATTCTAAAAGCCCTCACACCCTTCTAGAGCCACCCAGGACCCATCTAAAAGACCCCAGACCCTTCTAGAGCCCCCCAGGACCCTTCTAAAAGACCCCAGACCCTTCTAGAGACCCGCAGGACCCTTTTAAATGCCCCCAGACACTTCTAGAGTCTCCCAGGACCGTTCTAAAAGCCCCCAGACCCTTCTAGAGCTCCCCAGGACCCTTCTAAAAGTACCCAGACCATTCTAGAGCCACCTAGGACTCTTCTTAAAGCCATTAGACCCTTCTAGAGAATCCCAGGTCCACTCTAAAAGCACCCAGACCCTTCTAGAGCCTACCAGGACCCTTCTAAAATCCCCCAGACTCTTCTAGAGCCCCCCAGGACCCTTCTAAAATCCCTCAGACCTTTCTAGAGCCCCCCAGGACCCTTATAAAAGCACCCAGAGCCTTCTAGATGCCCACAGGACCCTTCTAAAAGCCCCCAGACCCTTCTAGACCCCCCCAGGACCCTTCTAAAAGCCTCCAGACCATTCTAGAACCCCCCAGGACCCTTCTAAAAGCCCGCAGACCATTCTAGATCCTCCCCGTATCCTTCTAAAAGACCCCAGACCATTCTAGAGGCCACCAGGACCCTTCTAAAAGCCGCCAGACCCTTCTGGATCCTCCCCGGATCCTTCTAAAATCCTCCAGACCTTTGTAGAGCCTCCCAGGACGATTTTAAAAGTCCCCAGAGCATTCTAGAGACACCCAGGACCCTTCTAAAAGCACCCAGACGCTTCTAGACCCTCCCCGAATCCTTCTTAAAGCACCCAGACCCTTCTAGAGCCCACCAGGACCTTTCTAAATGCCCCCAGACCCTTCTAGATCCCCACAGGACCCTTCTAAAAGCCCCCAGACACTTCTAGAGACCCTACAGGACTCTTCTAAAAGCCCTCAGACCCTTCTAGAGTCTCCCAGGACCCTTCTAAAAGCCCCCAGACCCTTCTAGACCACCCCAGGACCCTTCTAAAAGCACCCAGACCCTTCTAGAGCCCCACAGGACCCTTCTGAAAGATCCCAGAGCCTTCTAGAGTCTTCCAGGACCATTCTAAAAGCCCCCAGACCCTTCTAGAGACCCGCAGGACCCTTCTAAAAGCCCCCAGACCCTTCTAGATTCCCCCAGGACCCTTCTAAAAGACCCCAGACCCTTCTAGAGCTCCCCAGGACCCCTCTAAAATTCCCCAGACCATTCTAGAGGTCCCCAGGGCTCCTCTATTGGTCCCCAGACCCTTCTAGAGCCCCCAAGGACCCTTCTAAAAGCCACCAGAGCCTTCTAGACCCTCCCCGGATCCTTCTAATAGCACCCAGACCCTTCTACAGCCCCACAGGACCCTTCTATAAGAACCCACACCCTTCTACACCCTCCCCGGATCATTCTAAAAGCACCCAGACCCTTCTACAGCCTCCCAGGACCCTTCTAAAATTTTTGAGACCCTTCTAGAAGCCCCTAGGACCCTTCTGAAAGCCCCCAGTGCCTTCTAGATGCCCCCAGGACCCTTCTAAAAGCAACCACACCCTTCTAGAGCCCCCCAGGACGATTCTAAAAGCCCCCAGACCATTCTAGAGCCACCCAGAACCCTTCTAAAAGCCCCCAGACCCTTCTAGAGGCCCCCAAGATCCCTGTAAAAGAACCCAGACCCTTCTAGAGACCCCCGGGACCCTTCTAAAAGCCCCCAGACCCTTCTAGAGCCCACCAGGACCCATCTAAAATCCCCCAGACCCTTCTACAGACCCACAGGACCATTCTAAAAGCCCCCAGACCCATCTAGAGGCCCCCAGGACGCTTCTGAAAGCACCCAGAACATTCTAGAGCCCCGCAGGACCCATCTAAAAGCCCCCAAAACTTTTCTAGAGGCCCCCTGGACCCTTCAAAAAGCTCCCAGACCCTTCTAGAGCCTCCCAGGACCTTTCTAAAAGCACCCAGACAATTCTCGAGCCTCCCAGGGACCCTTCTAAAAGCACCCAGACCCTTCTAGAGCCCACGAGGACCTTTCTAAATGCCCCCAGACCCTTCTAGATCCCCACAGCACCCTTCTAAAAGCCCCCAGACACTTCTAGAGACCCCCGGGACCCTTCTAAAAGCCCCCAGACCCTTCTAGAGCCCACCAGGACCCTTCTAAAAGCCCCCAGACCATTCTAGAGCCACCCAGGGCCCTTCTAAAATCACCCAGACACTTCTAGAGCCTCCCAGGACCCTTCTAAAAATCCTCAGACCCATCTAGATGCCCCCAGGACCCTTCTAAATGTCCCCAGAGCCATCTGGAAGCCCCCAGGAATCTTCTAAAAGCACTCACACTATTCTAAAGCCACCCAGGACCCTTCTAAAAGCCCCCAGAGCATTCTAGAGCCCCGCAGGACCATTCCAAAAGCCCCCAGACCCTTCTAAAGACCCCCAGGACCCTTCTAAAAGCACCCAGACCCTTCTAGAAACTCCCAGGACCCTTCTAAAAGGACCCAGACGCTTCTAGATCACCACAGGACCCTTCTAAAAGCCCCCAGACACTTCTAGACCCTCACCGAATCCTTCTAAAAGCACCCAGACCCTTCTAGAGCCCCACAGGACCCTTCTAATATCCCGCAGAAACTTCTAGAGGCCCCCAGGACCCTTCTAAGAGCACCCAGACCCTTCTAGATCCCCCCAGGACCCTTCTAAAAGCCCCCAGACCATTCTAGATTCTCCCAGGACCCTTCTAAAAGCCCCCAGACACTTCTAGAGCTCCCCAGGACCCTTCTAAAATCCCCCAGACGCTTCTAGAGGCCACCAGGGCTTCTCTAATGGTCCCCAGACCCCTCTAGAGCCCCCAAGGACCCTTCTAAAAGGCCCCAGAGCCTTCTAGACCCTCCCCGGAGCCTTATAAAAGCACCCAGACCCTTCCAGAGCCTCCCAGGACCCTTCTAAAAGCACCCAGACCTTTCTAGAGGCCCCCTGGACCCTTCAAAAAGGCACCAGACCCTTCTAGAGCCTCCCAGGACCATTCTAAAAGCACCCAGACCCTTCTAGATCCTCCCAGGACCCTTCTAAAAGCCCCCAGACCCTTCTAGAGCCCCCCAGGACCTTTCTAAATGCCCCCAGACCCTTCTAGAACCCCACAGGACCCTTCTAAAAGCACCCAGACCCTTCTATAGACCCTACAGGACCCTTCTAGAAGCCCTCAGACCTTTCCAGAGTCTCCCAGGAGCCTTCTAAAAGCCCCAGACCCTTCTAGAGCCACCTATGACCCTTCTCAAAGACCCCAGACCCTTCTAGATTCCTCCAGGACCCTTCTAAAAGCACCCAGACCCTTCTAGAGACCCGCAGGACCCTTCTAAAAGCCCCCAGACCCTTCTAGATTCCTCCAGGACCCTTCTAAAAGCACCCAGACCCTTCTAGAGACCCGCAGGTCCCTTCTAAAAGCCCCCAGACCCTTCTAGATTCCCCCAGGACCCTTCTTAAAGACCCCAGACCCTTCTAGAGCTCCCCAGGACCCTTCTAAAATCCCCCAGATCCTTCTGAGGCCGCCACGGCTCCTCTAATGGTCCCCAGACCCTTCTAGAGCCCCCAAGGACCCTTCTAAAAGCCCCCAGACTCTTCTAGATCCCCCCAGGACCCTTCTAAAAGGCCCGAGACCCTTCTAGAGCCTCCACGGACACTTCTAAAAGCAACCAGACCCTTCTAGAGCCTCCCAGGACCCTTTTAAAATCCCTCAAACACTTCTAGAGGCCCCCAGGACCCTTCTAAAATACCCCAGAACCTTCAAGATGCCCCCAGGACCCTTCTAAAAGACCTCACACCCTTCTAGAGCCCCCCAGGAACCTTCTAAATGCCCCCAGACCCTTCTAGAACTCCCCAGGACCATTCTAAACTCCCCCAGACCCTTCTAGAGCACCCCAGGACGCTTCTAAATGCCCCCAGACCCATCTAGAGCACACCAGGACTCTTCTAAAAGAATCCAGACCCTTCTAGAAACCCGCAGGAACCTTCTAAATGCCCCCAGACCCTTCTAGAGTCTACCAGGACCCTTCAAAAAGACCCCAGACCCTTCTAGAGCTGCCCGGGACCCTTCTAAACTCCCCCAGACCCTTCTAGAGGCCGCCAGGGCTCCTCTAATGGTCCCCGGACCATTCTAGAGCCCCCAAGGACCCTTCTAAAAGCCTCCAGACCCTTCTAGAGACACGCAGGACCCTTCTAAAAGACCCCAGACCCTTCTAGAGCCTACCAGGACCCTTCTAAAAGCACCCAGACCCTTCTAGAGCCTCCCAGGACCATTCTAAAAGCCCCCAGACCCTTCTAGAGCCTAACAGGACCCTTCTAAAAGCCCCCAGACCCTTCTAGAGACCCTACAGGACCCTTCTAAAAGACCTCAGACCCTTCTAGCGTCTCCCAGGACCCTTCTAAAAGCTCCCAGACCCTTCTAAAGCATCCCAGGACCCTTCTAAAAACACCCAGACCCTTCTAGAGCCCCCTAGGACCCTTCTCAAAGACCCCAGAGCCTTCTAGAGTCCTCCAGGGCCCTTCAAAAAGCACCCAGACCCTTCTAGAGACACGCAGGACCCTTCTAAAAGACCCGAGACCCGTCTAGATTCTCCCAGGACCATTGTAAAAGCCCCCAGACTCTTCTAGAGCTCCTCAGGACCCTTCTAAAATCCCCCAGACCCTTCTAGAGGACCCCAGGGCTCCTCTAATGGTCCCCAGACCCTTCTAGATCCACCAAGGACCCTTCTAAAAGCACCCAGAGCATTCTAGACCCTCCCCGGATCCTTCTAATAGCCCCCAGACCCTTCTAGAGCCCCCCAGGACCATTCTAAAAGCCCCCGGACCCTTCTAGAGCCACCCAGGACCCATCTAAAAGCCCCCAGACCCTTCTACAGCCCCACAAGACCCTTCTAAAAGACCCCAGACCCTTCTAGAGCCACCCAGTACCCTTCTGAAAGCACCCAGACCCTTCTAGAGGCTCCCAGGACCATTCTGAAAGCACCCAGACCCTTCTAGAGCCCCGCAGGACCCTTCTAAAAGCACCCAGACCCTTCTAGACCATCCCCGGATCCTTCTAAAACCACCCAGACCCATCTGGATCCTCCCAGGACCTTTCTAAAATCCCCCAGACCCTTCTAGATGAACCCAGGACCCTTCTAAAAGCAGCCAGACCCTTCTAGAGCCCCCCAGGACACTTCAGAAAGCACCCAGACCCTTCTAGAGCCCCCCAGGACCCTTCTAAATGCACCCAGACCCATCTAGAGCCCCCCAGGACTCTTCTAATAGACTCCAGACCCTTCTAGAGGCCCGAAGGACCCTTCTGAATGCCCCCAGACCCTTCTAGAGCTCCTTAGGACCCTTCTATAAAGCCTCCAGACCCTTCTAGAGTTCCCCAGGACCCTTCTAAAAGCCCCCAGACCCTTCTAGAGATACCCAGGACCCTTCTAAATGCACCCAGACACTTCTAGCGCCCTCAGGACCCTTCTAAAAGCCCCCAGACCCTTCTAGAGCTCCCCAGGACACTTCTAAAAGCCCCCAGAACCTTCTAGAGGCACCCAGGACCCTTCTAAAAGCACCCAGACCCTTCTAGAGCCCCCCAGGACCCTTCTAAAAGCCACCAGACCCTTCTAGACCTCCCCGAATCCTTCTAAAAGCAACCAGACCCATCTAGAGCCTCCCAAGACCCTTTTAAAATCCCTCAGACACTTCTAGAGGCCCCCAGGACCCTTCTAAAAGTCCCCAGAGCCTTCTAGATGCCCCCAGGACCCTTCTAAAAGCCCTCACACCCTTCTAGAGCACCCCAGGACCCTTCTAAAAGTCCACAGACCCTTCTAGAGCCCCCCAGGACCCTTCTAAAAGCCCCCAGACCCTTCTAGAGCCCCCCAGGACCCTTCTAAACGCCCCCAGACCCTTCTAGAGCTCCTCAGGACCCTTCTAAAATACCCCAGACCCTTCTAGAGGCCCCCAGGGCTCCTCTAGTGGTCCCCACACCCTTCTAGAGCCCTCAAGGACCCTTCTAAAAGCCCCTAGACCCTTCTAGAGACATGTAGGACACTTCTAAAAGCCAACAGACCCTTCTAGAGCCTCCCAGGACCTTTCTACAAGCCCTCAGACAAATCTAGACCTCCCGAGGAACCTTCTAAAATAACCCAGACACTTCTAGAGCCCCCAAGGACCCTTCTAAAAGCCCCCAGACCCTTCTAGAGGCCCCCAGGACCATTCTACAACCAACCAGACCCTTCTAGAGCCCCCCAGGACCCTTCTAAATGCCCCCAGACCCTTATAGAGCCCCCTAGGACCCTTCTAAAAGCACTCAGACCCTTCTAGAGGCCCCCAGGACCCTTCTAAAAGCACCCAGACCCTTCTAGAGCCTCCCAGGACCATTCTAAAAGCCCCCAGACCCTTCTAGACCCCCCCAGGACCCTTCTAAAAGCACCCAGACCCTTCTAGACCCACAAAGGACCCTTCTAAAATCCCCCAGACCCTTCCACAGCCCCACAGGACCATTCTAAAAGCCCCCAGACCCTTCTAGAGCCACCCAGGACCCTTCTGAAAGCACCTAGACCCTTCTAGAGCCTCCCAGGACCATTCTAAAAGCACCCAGACCCTTCTAGAGCCTCCCAGGGCCCTTCTAAAAGCACCCAGACCCTTCTAGAGGCCCCCCAGGACCATTCTAAAAGCCCCCAGACCCTTCTAGAGCCTCGCAGGACCCTTCTAAAAGCCCCCAGACCCATCTGGATCCTCCCAGGACCCTTCTAAAAGAACCCAGACCCTTCTAGAGGCCCCAAGAACCCTTCCAATAGCCCCCAGACCCTTCTAGAGCCCCTCAGGACCCTTCTGAAAGGCCCCAGACCCTTCTAGAGCACCCCAGGACCCTTCTAAATGCCCCCAGACCATTCTAGAGGCTCCCAGGATCTTCTAAAATCCCCCAGACACTTCTAGAGCCCACCCGGACCCATCTAAATGCCCCCAGACCCTTCTAGAGCCCCCCAAGGACCTTCTAAAAGCCTCCAGACTTTTCTAGAGACCCGCAGGACCCTTCTGAAAGCCCCCAGACCCTTCTAGATCCGCCCAGGACCCTTCTAAAAGCCTCCAGACCCTTCTAGATATTCCACGTATCATTCTAAAAGCCCCCAGACCCTTCTAGAGCCCCCCAGGACTCTTCTAAAAGACCCCAGACACTTCTAGAGAAGCCCAGGGCCCCTCTAAAAGCACTCAGACCCTTCTAGAGCTCCCCAGGACCCTTCTAAAACCCCCAGACCCTTCTAGAGGCCCCTAGGGCCCCTCTAATGGTCCCCAGACCCTTCTAGAGCCCCCAAGGACCCTTCTAAAAGTCCCCAGACCCTTCTAGAGACCCGCAGGACCCTTCTAAAAGCCCCCAGACCCTTCTAGACCCTCCCCGGATCCTTCTAAAAGCACCCAGACCCTTCTAGAGCCTCCCAGGACCCTTATAAAATCCCTCAGACCCTTCTAGAGCCCCCCAGGACCCTTATAATAGCCCCCAGAGACTTCTAGATGCCCCCAGGACTATTCTAAAAGCCCTCACACCCTTCTAGAGCCCACCAGGACCCTTCTAAAAGCCGCCAGACCCTTCTAGAGCCCCCCAGGACCCTTCTAAAAGCTCCAAGACCCTTCTAGAGACCCGCAGGACCCATCTAAATGCCCCCAGACCCTTCTAGAGTCTCCCAGGACCCTTCTAAAAGCCCCCAGACCCTTCTAGAGCTCCCAAGGACCCTTCTAAAATACCCCAGACCCTTCTAGAGGCATCCAGTGCCCCTCTAGTGGTCCCCAGACCCTTCTAGAGGCCCCAAGGACCATTCTAAAAGCCCCCAGACCATTCTAGAGGCCCCTAGGGCCCCTCTAATGGTCCCCAGACCCTTCTAGAGCCCCCAATGACCCTTCTAAAAGCCCCCAGACCCTTCTAGAGACCCGCAGGACCCTTCTAAATGCCCCCAGACCATTCTAGAGGACGCCAGGATCCTTCTAAAATCCCCCAGACCCTTCTAGAGCCCCCGAGGACACTTCAAAAAGCCCCCAGACCCTTCTAGAGCCTCCACGGACCCTTCTGATAGCCCCCAGACCCTTCTAGATATGCCCAGGACCCTTCTAAAAGACTCCAGACCATTCTAGAGCCCCCCAGGACTCTATTAAAAGCCCCCAGACCCTTCTAGAGAAGTCCAGGGCCCCTCTAAAAGCACCCAGACCCTTCTAGAGCTCCCCAGGACCCTTCTAAAATCACTCAGACCCTTCTAGAGCCCCCCAGGATCCTTCTAAAATCCCCCAAACCCTTCTAGAACCCCCCAGGACCCTTCTAAAACCACCCAGACCGTTCTAGACCCTCGCTGGACCCTTCTAAAATCCATCAGACCCTTCTAGAGCCTCCCAGGACCCTTCTAAAAGCCTCCAGACCCTTCTAGAGCAACCCAGGACCCTTCTAAATGCCCCCAGACCCATCTAGATCCCCCCAGGACCCTTCTAAAAGCCTCCAGTCCCTTCTAGAGGACACCAGGACCGTTCTGAATGCCCCCAGACCCTTCTAGAGCCCCCCAGGTCCATTCTAAAAGCCTCCAGACCCTACTACATGCCCCCAAGACCCTTCCGAAAGCCCCCAGACCCTTCTAGAGCTCCCCAGGACCCTTCCAAATACACCCAGACATTTCTAGCGCCCCCCAGGACCCTTCTAAAAGCCCCAGACCCTTCTAGACTCTAACCGGATCCTTCTAAAAGCACCCACACCCTTCTAGATCTTCCCAGGACCATTCGAAAAGCCCTCACACCCTTCTAGAGCCCCCCAGGACCCCTCTAAAAGCCGCCAGACCCTTCTAGAGCCCCACAGGACCCTTCTAAAAGCCCGCAGACCCTTCTAGAGACACGAAGGACCCTTCAAAATGCCCCCAGACCCTTCTAGAGGCTCCCAGGACCCTTCTAAAAGCTCCCAGACCCTTCTAGATCTCCCCAGGACCCTTCTAAAATACCCCAGACCCTTCTAGAAGCACCCAGGGCCCCTCTAGTGGTCCCCAGACCCTTCTAGAGCCCCCAAGGACCATTCTAAAAGCCCCCAGACCCTTCTAGAGCCCCGCAGGACCCTTCTAAATGCACCCAGACCCTTCTACAGCCTACCAGGACCCTTGTAAAAGCCCCCAGACCCTTCTAGAGCTCCCCAGAACCCTTCTAAAATCCCCCAGGCCCTTCTAGAGGCCACTAGGGCCCCTCTAATGGTCCCCAGACCCTTCTAGAGCACCAAGGACCCTTCTAAAAGCCCCCAGACCCTTCCAGAGACCCGCAGGACCCTTCTAAAAGAACCCTGACCCTTGTTAGACCATCCCAGGACCCTTCTAAAATCCCCCAGACCATTCTAGAGCCCCCCAGGACCCTTCTAAATGCCCCCAGAGCCTTCTAGATGCCCCCAGGACCCTTCTAAAAGCCCCCACACCATTCTAGAGCCCCACCGGACCCTTCTAAAAGGCTCCAGACCTTTCTAGAGCCCCCAAAGACCCTTCTATAAGCCCCCAGACCCTTCTAGAGGCCCCAGGACTCTTCTAAAAGCCGCCAGACCCTTCTAGAGGCCCCCAGGACTCTTCTAAAAGCACCCAGACCCTTCTAGAGGCCCCCTGGACCCTTCTAAATGCCTGCAAACATTTGTAGAGCCCCCCAGGACCCTTCTAAAAGCACCCAGACCCATCTAGACCCTCTCCGGATCCTTCTTAAAGCACCCAGACCCATCTGGATCCTCCCAGGACCCTTCTAAAAGACTCCAGACCCTTCTAGATGCGCCCAGGACCCTTCTATAAGCCCCCAGACCCTTCCAGAGTCCCCCAGGACCCTTCTGAATACCCCAGACCCTTCTAGAGCCCACCAGGACCCTTCTAAATGCACCCAGACCCTTCTAGAGCCACCCAGGGCCCTTCTAAAAGCTTCCAGACCCTTCTAGAGGCACCCAGGACCCTTCTGAATGCCCCCAGACCCTTCTACAGGCCCCCAGGACCCTTCTGAAAGCCCCCAGACCCTTCTAGAGCTACCCAGGACCCTTCCAATATGCCCCAGACCCTTCTAGAGCCCCCTCGGACCATTCTAAAAGCACCCAGACCCTTCTAGAGCCCCCTAGGAACCTTCTAAAAGCACCCTGACCCTTCTAGAGCCCCACAGGACCCTTCTAAAAGCACCCAGACCCTGCTAGAGCCTCCCAGGACCCTTCTAAAATCCCTCAGACAATTCTAGATGCCCCCAGGAACCTTCTAAAAGCCCTCACACCCTTCTAGAGCCCCCCAGGACACTTCTAAAAGCCCCCAGACCCTTCTAGAGACCCGCAGGACCCTTCTAAAAGCCCCGGACCCTTCTAGAGCATCCCAGGACCATTCTAAAAGCCCCCAGACCCTTCTAGACACTCCCCGGATCCTTCTAAACGCCCCCTGACCCTTCTAGAGGCCCCCAGGGCTCCTCTAACGGTCCCAAGACCATTCTAGAGCCCCCAAGGACCATTCTAAAGCCTCCAGACCCTTCTAGAGACACGCAGGACCATTCTAAAAGACCCCAGACCCCTCTAGAAGGGTCCTGGGGTGCTCTAGAAGGGTCTGGGGACTTTTAGAAGGGTCCTGGGGTGCTCTAGAATGGACGGGGTGCCTTAAGAGGGCCCTGGGGACCTCTAGAAGGGTCTGGGGGCTTTTAGAAGGGTCCTGGGGGGCTCTAGAAGGGTCTGTAGGCTTTTAGAAGGGTCCTGGGGGGCTCTAGAAGTGTCTGGCGGCTTTTAGAAGGGTCCTGGGTTCCTCTAGAAGGGTCTGGGAGCTTTAGAATGGTCCTGGGAGGCTCTAGAATGGTCTGGGGTTTTTTAAAAGGATCCGGGGAGGGTCTAGAAAAGTCTGGGGGCTTTTAGAATAGTCCTGGGGTCCTCTAGAAGGGTCTGGGATCTTTTAAATGGGTCATAGGGGGCTCTAGAAGGGTCAGGGGGCTTTTAGAAGGGTACTTGGGGGCTCTAGAAGGGTCTGGGTGCTTTTAGAATGATCCGGGGACGGTCTAGAAGGGTCTGGGTGCTTTTTGAAGGATCCTAGGGGGCTCTAGAAGGGTCTTGGGGCGTTTAGAAGGATCCGGGGAGTGTCTAGAAGGGTCTGGGGTCTTTTAGAAGGGTCCTGGGGGTCTCTAGAAGGGTCTGGTGGCTTTTAGAAGGGTACTGGGAGGCTCTAGAAGGGTCTGGGTGCTTTTATAAGGGTCCGGGGAGCCTCTAGAAGGGTCTGGGTGCTTTTAGAAAGGTCCTGTTGGGCTCTAGAAGGGTCTAGAGGGTTTTAGACGAGTCCTGGGGGCCTCTAGAAGGGTATGGGGACTTTTAGAAAGGACCTATTTGGATCTAGAATGGTCTGGGGGCTTGTAGAAGGGTCCTGGGGGGCTCTAGAAGGGTCTGGGCTCTTGTAGAAGGGTCCTGGGGGTCTCTAGAAGGGTCTGGGGGCTTTTAGAAGGGTCCTGAGGGCCTCTAGAAGGGTCTGGGGTCTTTTAGAAGGGTCCTTGGGGGCTCTAGAAGGGTCTGGGGGCTTGTAGAAAGGTCCTGGTAGGATTTAGAAGGGTCTGGGGGCTTTTAGAAGGGTCCTGGGTGGCTCTAGAAGGGTCTGGGGGCTTTTAGAATGGTCCTGGGATGCTCTAGAAGGGTCTGGGTGCTTTTAGAAGGGTCCTGGGGGGCTCTAGAAGGTTCTGGGTGCTTTCAGAAAGGTCCAGGGGGCCTCTAGAAGGGTCTGGAGGCTTTTAGAAGGGTCCGGGGGCGTTTAGACGGGTCCTGGGGTGCTCTAGAAGGGACGGGGTGCCTTAAGAGGAGGCCTGGGGGCTCTAGAAGGGTCTGGGGGCTTTTAGAAGGGTCCTGGGGTGCTCTAGAAGGGTCTGGGGGGTTTTAGAATGCTTTTGGGTGTCTCTAGAAATGTCTGGGGTCTTTTAGAAGGATCCGGGGAGTGTCTAGAAGTGTCTGCGGCCTTTCAGAAGGGTCCTGGGGGGCTCTAGAAGGGTCTTGGGGCTTTTAGAAGGGTACTGGGGGGGTCTAGAAGGGTCTGGGGGCTTTTAGAATGGTCCTGGGAGGCTCTAGAAGGGCCTGGGTGCTTTTAGAAGGGTCCTGGGGGCCTCTAGAAGGGTCTGAGTGCTTTTAGAAGGGTCCTGGGGGGCTCTAGAAGGGTCTGGGGGCTTTTAGAATGATGCGGGGAGGGTCTAGAAGGTTCTGTGAGCTTTTAGAAGGGTCCTGGGGTGCTCTAGAAGGGTCTGGAGGCTTTTAGAAGGGTCCCGGGGTTCTCTAGAAGGGTCTGGGGGCATTTAGATGTATCCTGGGGGCCTCTAGAAGGGTCTGGGATCTATTAGAGAGGTCCGGGGGGTGTCTAGAAGGGTCTGGGGGCTTTTAGAAGGGTCCTGGGGGGCTCTGTAAGGGTCTGGGTGCTTTTAGAAGGGTCTTGGGGTTCTCTAGAAGGGTCTGGGGACTTATAGAAAAGTACTGGGGGCCTCTAGAAGGGTCTGGGATCTATTAGAGTGGTTCGGGGGGGCTCTAGAAGGGTCTGGAGGCTTTTAGAAGGGTCTTGGGGGACTCTAGAAAGGTCTGGGGGCTTTTAGAATAATCCGGGGAGGGTCTAGAAGGGTCTGGGTTCTTTTAGAATAGTCCTGGGAGGTTTTAGAAGGGTCTGGGGTCTTTTAGAATGATCAGGGGAGGGTCTAGAAGGGTCTGGGCGCTTTTAGACGGGTCCTTGGGGGCTCTAAAAGGGTCTGGAGGCTTTTAGAGGGTTTCTGGGGGGCCCTAGAAAGGTCTGGGTTCATTTAGAAGGATCCGGGGAGGGTCTAGAAAGGTCTGGGGGCTTTTAGAAGGGTCCTAGGGGCCTCTAGAAGGGTCTGGGGGCTTTTAGATGGGTCCTAGGGGGCTCTAGAAGCGTCTGGGTGCTTTTAGAATGATCCTGGGGGGCTCTAGAAGGGTCTGGGGGCTTTTAGAATGATCCGGGGAGGGTCTAGAAAGGTCTGGGGGCCTTTAGAATGGTCCTGGGGGGCTCTAGAAGGGTCTGGGTGCTTTTAGAATGGTCCTGGGAGGCTCTAGAAGGGTCTGGGGGCTTTTAGAAGAGTCCTGGGTGGCTCTAGAGGGTTCTGGGGGGTTTTAGAAGGGTCCTAGGGGCCTCTAGAAGGGTCTGGGTGCTTTTAGAAGGGTCCTGGGATGCTCTAGAAGGGTCTGGGTGCTTTTAGAAGGGTCCTCGGATGCTCTAGAAGGGTCTGGGTGCTTTCAGAAGGGTACTGGGGGGCTCTAGAATGTTCTGGGGGGTTTCAGAAGGGTCCTGGGGGTCTCTAGAAGGGTCTGTGGGCTTTTAGAAGGGTCCTAGGGGTCTCTAGAATGGTCTGGGGGCTTTTAGAAGTGTCCTGGGTGGCTCTAGAATGGTCTGGGGGCTTTTAGAAGGGTCGGGGGGGGCTCTAGAAGGGTCTGGGTAATTTTAGAAGGGTCCTCGGATTATCTAGAAGGGTCTGGGGGCTTTTAGAAGGGTCCTAGGTGGGCTCTAGAAGGTACGGGGGGGCTTAAGAGGGGCCCTGGAGCCTCTAAAAGTGTCTGGTGTCTTTTAGAAGGGTCCTGGGGGGCTCTATAAGGGTCTGGAG
>JAUNZM010003220.1:0-22493 GCA_033459285.1 Clamator glandarius
GTCTAGAAGGGTCTGGGGGCCTTTAGAATGGTCCTGGGGGGCTCTAGATTGGTCTGGGTAAATTTAGAAGGGTCCTGGGAGGCTCTAGAAGGGTCTGGGGTCTTTTAGAAGGGTCCTGGATGGCTCTAGAAGGTTCTGGGGGCTTTCAGAATGGTCCTGGGGGTCTCTAGAAGGCTCTGGGGGCTTTTAGAAGGGTCCTGGGGGGCTCTAGAATGGTCTGGGTGCCTTTAGAAGGGTCCTGGGTGACTCTAGAATGTTCTGCTGGCTTTCAGAAGGGTCCTGGGGTCCTCTAGAAGGGTCTGGGGGCTTTTAGAAGGGTCCTGGGGGGCTCTAGAAGGGTCTGGGGGCTTTTAGAAGGGTCCTGGGGTGCTCTAGTATGGTCTGGGGGCTTTTAGAAGTGTCCTGGGAGGCTCTAGAAGGGTCTGGGGGCTTTTAGAAAGGTCCTGAGTGGCTCTAGAAGCGTCTGGGTGCTTTTCGAAGGGTCCTGGGTGTCTCTAGAAGGGTCTGGGGGCTTTTAGAAGGGTCCTGGGAGCATCTAGATGGGTCTGGGGGCTTTTAGAAGGGTCCTGGGATGCTCTAGAAGGTTCTGGGGGCTAGTAGAAGGGTCCTGGTGGGCTCTAGAAGGTTCTGGGTGCTTTTAGAAGGGTCCTCGGTGGCTCTAGAATGGTCTGGGGGCTTTTAGAAGGGTCCGGTGGGGCTCTAGAAGGGTCTGGGGGCTTTTAGAAGTGTCCTGGAGTTCTCTAGAAGGGTCTGGGTAATTTTAGAAGGGTCCTCGGATGCTCTAGAAGGGTCTGGGCGCTTTTAGAAGGGCCCTAGGGGGCTCTAGAAGGGTCTGGGTGCCTTTAGAAGGGTCCTGGGTGACTCTAGAATGTTCTGCTGGCTTTCAGAAGGGTCCTGGGGTCCTCTAGAAGGGTCTGGGGTCTTTTAGAAGGGTCCGGGGGGGCTCTAGAAGGGTCTGGGGGCTTTTAGAAGGGTCCTGGTGTGCTCTAGAAGGGCCTGGGTACTTTTAGAAAGGTCCTGGGGTGCTCTAGAAGGGACGGGGTTCATTAAGAGAGGCCCTGGGTGCCTCTTGAAGGGTCTGGGGGCATTTAGAAGGGTCCTGGGGGGGCTCTAGAAGGGTCTAGGGGCTTTTAGAAGGGTACTGGGGGGCTCTAGAAGGGTCTGGGGTCTTTTCGAAGGATCCGGGGAGGGTCTAGAAGGGTCTGGGGGCTTTTAGAAGGGTCCTAGGGGCCTCTAGAAGGGTCTGGGGGCTTTTAGATGTGTCCTAGGGGGCTCTAGAAGGGTCTGGGGGCTTTTGGAATGATCCTGGGGGGCTCTAGAAGGGTCTGGGGGCTTTTAGAATGATCCGGGGACGGTCTGGAAAGGTCTGGGTGCTTTTTGAAGGATCCTAGGTGGCTCTAGAAGGGTCTGGGGTCTTTTAGAAGGATCCGGGGAGGGTCTAGAAGGGTCTGGGGGCTTTTAGAAGGGCCCTGGTGTTCTCTAGAAGGGTCTGGTTGCTTTTACAAGGGTACTGGGAGGCTCTAGAAGGGTCGGGGTGCTTTTATAAGGGTCCGGGGAGCCTCTAGAAGGGTCTGGGTGATTTTAGAAAGGTCTTGGGGTCTCTAGAAGGGTCTAGAGGCTTTTAGAAGGGTCCTGGGTGGCTCTAGAAGGGTCTGGGGGCTTGTAGAAGGGTCCTGGGTGGCTCTAGAAGGGTCTGGGGTCTTTTAGAAGGGTCCTGGGGGCATCTAGAAGGGTCTGGGAGCTTTTAGAAGGGTTCTGGGGGGCTCTAAAAGGGTCTGGGGGCTTGTAGAAGGGTCCTGGGTGCCGCTAGAAGGGTCTGGGGGCTTTTAGAAGGGTCTTGGGGGGCTCAAGAAGGGTCTGGGGGCTTTTAGAAGGGTCCTGGTGTGCTCTAGAAGGGTCTGGGGGCTTTTAGAAGGGTCCTGGGGGGCTCTAGAAGGGTCTGGGTGCTTTTAGAAGGGTCCTGGGGGTCTCTAGAAGGGTCTGGGCGCTTTTAGAATGGTCCTAGGGGGCTCTAGAAGGGTCTGGGTGCCTTTAGAAGGGTCCTGGGTGACTCTAGAATGTTCTGCTGGCTTTCAGAAGGGTCCTGGGGTCCTCTAGAAGGGTCTGGGGTCTTTTAGAAGGGTCCGGGGGGGCTCTAGAAGGGTCTGGGGGCTTTTAGAAGGGTCCTGGGGTGCTCTAGAAGGGCCTGGGTACTTTTAGAAAGGTCCTGGGGTACTCTAGAAGGGTCTGGGGACTTTAAGAATGGTCCTGGGCTGTCCTAGAAGGGACGGGGTGCCTTAAGAGGGGCCCTGGGGGGCTCTAGAAGGGTCTGGGGTCTTTTAGAAGGGTCCTGGAGTGCTCTAGAAGGGTCTGGGGGCTTTTAGAATGCTCCTGGGGATCTCTAGAAGTGTCTGGGGTCTTTTAGAAAGATCCGGGGAGTGTCTAGATGTGTCTGCGGCCTTTCAGAAGGGTCCTGGGGGGCTCTAGAAGGGTCTGGGGGCTTTTAGAAGGGTCCTGGGGGGGTCTAGAAGGGTCTGGGGGCTTTTAGAATGGTCCTGGGAGGCTCTAGAAGTGTCTGGATGCTTTTAGAAGGGTCCTGGGGCCATCTAGAAGGGTCTGAGTGCTTTTATAAGGGTCATGGGGGTATCTAGAAGGGTCTGGGGGCTTTTAGAATGATCCGGGGAGGGTCTAGAAGGTTCTGGGGGCTTTTAGAAGGGTCCTGGGGGGCTCTAGAAGGGTCTGGGGGCTTTTAGAAGGGTCCCGGGGTTTTCTAGAAGGGTCTGGGGGAATTTAGAAGTATCCTGGGGGCCTCTAGAAGGGTCTGGGATCTATTAGAGTGGTCCGGGGGAACTCTAGAAGGGTCTGGGGGCTTTTAGAAGGCCCTGGGAGGCTCTAGAAGGGTCTGGGGGCTTTTAGAAGGTTCCTGGGGTTCTCTAGAAGGGTCTGGGTGCTTTTAGAAGGGTCCTGGGTGGCTCTGGAAGGGTCTGGGGGCTTTTAGAAGGGTCCGGGGGGGCTGTAGAAGGGTCTGGGTAATTTTAGAAGGGTCCTGGGAGGCTCTAGAATGGTCTGAGAACTATTAGAGTGGTTCGGGGGGCTCTAGAAGGGTCTGGAGGCTTTTAGAAGGGTCCTGGGTGTCTCTAGAATGGTCTGGGGGCTTTTAGAAGGGTCCTGGGGGGCTCTAGAATGGTCTGGGGGCTTTTAGAAGGGTCCTGGGTGGCTCTAGACGGGTCTGGGGGCTTTTAGAAGGGTCCGGGGGGGCTCTAGAAGGGTCTGGGGAATTTCAGAAGAGTCCTCGGATTCTCTAGAAGGGTCTCGGTTCTTTTAGAAGGGTCCTGGAGGGCTCTTGAAGGTTCTGGGGGCTTTCAGAAGGGTCATGGGGGTCTCTAGAAGGGTCTTTGGGCTTTTAGAAGGGTCCTGGGGGGCTCTAGAAGGGTCTGTGTGCCTTTAGAAGGGTCCTGGGTGACTCTAGAATGTTCTGCTGGCTTTCAGAAGGGTCCTGGGGTCCTCTAGAAGGGTCTGGGGGCTTTTAGAAGGGTCCTGGGGTGCTCTAGAAGGGTCTGGGTGATTTTAGAAGGGTCCTGGGGTGCTCTAGAATGGTCTGGGGGCTTTTAGAAGGGTCCTGGGAGGCTCTAGAAGGGTCTGGGTGCTTTTAGAAAGGTCCTGGGTGGCTCTAGAAGGGTCTGGGGGCTTGTAGATGGGTCCTGGGTGTCTCTAGAAGGGTCTGGGTGCTTTTAGAAGGGTCCTGGGAGGATCTAGATGGGTCTGGGGGCTTGTAGAATGGTCCTGGGGGGCTCTAGAAGGTTCTGGGTGCTTGTAGAAGGGTCCTGGGTGGCTCTACAAGGGTCTAGGGGCTTTTAGAAGGGTACTGGGGGGCTCTAGAAGGGTCTGGGGGGTTTTAGAATGATCCTGGGGGGCTCTAGAAGGGTCTGGGGTCTTTTCGAAGGATCCGGGGAGGGTCTAGAAGGGTCTGGTGGATTTTAGAAGGGTCCTAGGGGCCTCTAGAAGGGTCTGGGGGCTTTTAGATGGGTCCTAGGGGGCTCTAGAAGGGTCTGGGGGCTTTTGGAATGATCCTGGGGGGCTCTAGAAGGGTCTGGGGGCTTTTAGAATGATCCTGGGGGGCTCTAGAAAATTCTGGGGGCTTTTAGAATGATCCGGGGACGGTCTAGAAGGGTCTGTGTGCTTTTTGAAGGATCCTAGGTGGCTCTAGAAGGGTCTGGGGGCTTTTAGAAGGGTCCTGGGGTTCTCTAGAAGGGTCTGGTTGCTTTTAGAAGGGTACTGGGAGGCTCTAGAAGGGTCGGGGTGCTTTTAGAAAGGTCCTGGGGGGCTCTAGAAGGGTCTAGAAGCTTTTAGACGGGTCCTGGGGGCCTCTAGAAGGGTCTGGGTTCTTTTAGAAGGGTCCTGGGTGGCTCTAGTAGGGTCAGGGGGCTTGTAGAAGGGTCCTGGGGGCATCTAGAATGGTCTGGGAGCTTTTAGAAGGGTTCTGGGGGGCTCTAGAAGGGTCTGGGGGCTTGTAGAAGGGTCCTGGGTACCGCTAGAAGTGTCTGGGGGCTTTTAGAAGGGTCCTGGGGGGCTCAAGAAGGGTCTGGGGGCTTTTAGAAGGGTCCTGGTGTGCTCTAGAAGGGTCTGGGGACTTTTAGAAGGGTCCTGGGGGGCTCTAGAAGGGTCTGGGTGCTTTTAGAAGGGCCCTTGAGGCCTCTAGAAGGTTCTGGGGCTTTTAGAAGGGTCCTGGGAGTCTCTAGAAGGGTCTGGGCGCTTTTAGAAGGGTCCTGGGGGGCTCTAGAAGGGTCTGGGGGCGTTTAGAAGGGTCCTGGGGTGCTCTAGAAAGGCCTGGGGACTTTTAGAAGGGTCCTGGGATTCTCTAGAAGGGACGGGGTTCATTAAGAGGGGCCCTGGGTGCCTCTTGAAGGGTCTGGGGGCATTTAGAAGGGTCCTGGGGGGCTCTAGAAGGGTCTAGGGGCTTTTAGAATGGTACTGGAAGGCTCTAGAAGGATCTGGGGCCTTTTAGAAGGGTCCTGGGGGGCTCTAGAAGGGTCTGGGGTCTTTTCGAAGGATACGGGGAGGGTCTAGAAGGGTCTGGGGGCTTTTAGAAGGGTCCTAGGGGCCTCTAGAATGGTCTGGGGTCTTTTAGATGTGTCCTAGGTGGCTCTAGAAGGGTCTGGGGGCTTTTGGAATGATCCTGGGGGGCTCTAGAAGGGTCTGGGGGCTTTTAGAATGATCCTGAGGGGCTCTAGAAGGGTCTGGGGGCTTTGAGAATGATCCGGGGACGGTCTAGAAAGGTCTGGGTGCTTTTTGAAGGATCCTAGGTGGCTCTAGAAGGGTCTGGGGGCTTTTAGAAGGATCCGGGGAGGGTCTAGAAGGGTCTGGGGGCTTTTAGAAGGGTCCTGGGATTCTCTAGAAGAGTCTGGTTGCTTTTAGAAGGGTACTGGGAGGCTCTAGAAGGGTCGGGGTGCTTTTATAAGGGTCCGGGGAGCCTCTAGAAGGGTCTGGGTGATTTTAGAAAGGTCCTGGGGGGCTCTAGAAAGGTCTAGAGGCTTTTAGACGGGTCCTTGGGGCTTCTAGAAGGGTCTGGGTGCTTTTAGAAGGGTCCTGGGTGGCTCTAGAAGGGTCTGGGTGCTTGTAGAAGGGTCCTGGGTGGCTCTAGAAAGGTCTGGGGGGTTTTAGAATGGTCCTGGGGGCATCTAGAAGGGTCTGGGAGCTTTTAGAAGAGTTCTGGGGGGCTCTAGAAGGGTCTGGGGGCTTGTAGAAGGGTCCTGGGTGCCGCTAGAAGGGTCTGGGGGCTTTTAGAAGGGTCCTGGGGGGCTCAAGAAGGGTCTGGGGGCTTTTAGAAGGGTCCTGGTGTGCTCTAGAAAGGTCTGGGGGCTTTTAGAAGGGTCCTGGGGTGCTCTAGAAGGGTCTGGGGGCTTTTAGAAGGGTCCTGGGGGTCTCTAGAAGGGTCTGGGGGCTTTTAGAAAGGTCCTGGGTGGCTCTAGAAGGGTCTGGGATCTTTTAGAAGGGACCTTGGAGGCTCTAGAAGGGTCTGGGGGCTTTTAGAATGATCCGGGGAGTGTCTAGAAGGTTCTGGGGCTTTTAGAAGGGTCCTGGGGGGGCTCTAGAAGGGTCTGGGGTCTTTTAGAATGATCCTGGGGGGCTCTAGAAGGGTCTGGGGTCTTTTCGAAGGATCCGGGGAGGGTCTAGAAGGGTCTGGTGGATTTTAGAAGGGTCCTAGGGGCCTCTAGAAGGGTCTGGGGGCTTTTAGATGGGTCCTAGGGGGCTCTAGAAGGGTCTGGGGGCTTTTGGAATGATCCTTGGGGGCTCTAGAAGGGTCTGGGGGCTTTTAGAATGATCCTGGGGGGCTCTAGAAAATTCTGGGGGCTTTTAGAATGATCCGGGGACGGTCTAGAAGGGTCTGGGTGCTTTTTGAAGGATCCTAGGTGGCTCTAGAAGGGTCTGGGGCTTTTAGAAGGGTCCTGGGGTTCTCTAGAAGGGTCTGGTTGCTTTTAGAAGGGTACTGGGAGGCTCTAGAAGGGTCGGGGTGCTTTTAGAAAGGTCCTGGGGGGCTCTAGAAGGGTCTAGAGGCTTTTAGACGGGTCCTGGGGGCCTCTAGAAGGGTCTGGGTTCTTTTAGAAGGGTCCTGGGTGGCTCTAGTAGGGTCAGGGGGCTTGTAGAAGGGTCCTGGGGGCATCTAGAATGGTCTGGGAGCTTTTAGAAGGGTTCTGGGGGGCTCTAGAAGGGTCTGGGGGCTTGTAGAAGGGTCCTGGGTACCGCTAGAAGGGTCTGGGGGCTTTTAGAAGGGTCCTGGGGGGCTCAAGAAGGGTCTGGGGGCTTTTAGAGGGGTCCTGGTGTGCTCTAGAAGGGTCTGGGGACTTTTAGAAGGGTCCTGGGGGGCTCTAGAAGGGTCTGGGTGCTTTTAGAAGGGCCCTTGAGGCCTCTAGAAGGTTCTGGGTCTTTTAGAAGGGTTCTGGGAGTCTCTAGAAGGGTCTGGGCGCTTTTAGAAGCGTCCTGGGGGGCTCTAGAAGGGTCTGGGGGCGTTTAGAAGGGTCCTGGGGTGCTCTAGAAAGGCCTGGGGACTTTTAGAAGGGTCCTGGGATTCTCTAGAAGGGACGGGGTTCATTAAGAGGGGCCCTGGGTGCCTCTTGAAGGGTCTGGGGGCATTTAGAAGGGTCCTGGGGGGCTCTAGAAGGGTCTAGGGGCTTTTAGAAGGGTACTGGAAGGCTCTAGAAGGATCTGGGGCCTTTTAGAAGGGTCCTGGGGGGCTCTAGAAGGGTCTGGGGTCTTTTCGAAGGATACGGGGAGGGTCTAGAAGGGTCTGGGGGCTTTTAGAAGGGTCCTAGGGGCCTCTAGAATGGTCTGGGGTCTTTTAGATGTGTCCTAGGTGGCTCTAGAAGGGTCTGGGGGCTTTTGGAATGATCCTGGGGGGCTCTAGAAGGGTCTGGGGGCTTTTAGAATGATCCTGAGGGGCTCTAGAAGGGTCTGGGGGCTTTGAGAATGATCCCGGGACGGTCTAGAAAGGTCTGGGTGCTTTTTGAAGGATCCTAGGTGGCTCTAGAAGGGTCTGGGGGCTTTTAGAAGGATCCGGGGAGGGTCTAGAAGGGTCTGGGGGCTTTTAGAAGGGTCCTGGGATTCTCTAGAAGAGTCTGGTTGCTTTTAGAAGGGTACTGGGAGGCTCTAGAAGGGTCGGGGTGCTTTTATAAGGGTCCGGGGAGCCTCTAGAAGGGTCTGGGTGCTTTTAGAAAGGTCCTGGGGGGCTCTAGAAGGGTCTAGAGGCTTTTAGACGGGTCCTGGGGGCCTCTAGAAGGGTCTGGGTGCTTTTAGAAGGGTCCTGGGTGGCTCTAGAAGGGTCTGGGTGCTTGTAGAAGGGTCCTGGGTGGCTCTAGAAAGGTCTGGGGGGTTTTAGAATGGTCCTGGGGGCATCTAGAAGGGTCTGGGAGCTTTTAGAAGAGTTCTGGGGGGCTCTAGAAGGGTCTGGGGGCTTTTAGAAGGGTCCTGGGGGGCTCAAGAAGGGTCTGGGGGCTTTTAGAAGGGTCCTGGTGTGCTCTAGAAAGGTCTGGGGGCTTTTAGAAGGGTCCTGGGGGGCTCTAGAAGGGTCTGGGGGCTTTTAGAAGGGTCCTGGGGGTCTCTAGAAGGGTCTGGGGGCTTTTAGAAAGGTCCTGGGTGGCTCTAGAAGGGTCTGGGATCTTTTAGAAGGGACCTTGGAGGCTCTAGAAGGGTCTGGGGGCTTTTAGAACTGTCCTGGGATGCTCTAGAAGGGTCTGGGGGCTTTCAGAAGGGTCCAGGGGTCCTCTAGAAGGGTCTGGAGGCTTTTAGAAGGGTCCTGGGGTGCTCTAGAAGGGTCTGGGGACTTTAAGAAGGGTCCTGGGGTGTCCTAGAAGGGACGGGGTGCCTTAAGAGGGGCCCTGGGGGTGCTCTAGAAGGGTCTGGGGTCTTTTAGAAGGGTCCTGGAGTGCTCTAGAAGGGTCTGGGGTCTTTTGGAATGCTCCTGGGGATTTCTATAAGTGTCTGGGGTCTTTTAGAAAGATCCGGGGAGTGTCTAGATGTGTCTGCGGCCTTTCAGAAGGTTCCTGGGGGGCTCTAGATGGGTCTGGGGGCTTTTAGAAGGGTCCTGGGGGGGTCTAGAAGGGTCTGGGGGCTTTTAGAATGGTCCTGGGAGGCTCTAGAAGGGTCTGGGTGCTTTTAGAAGGGTCCTGGGGCCCTCTAGAAGGGTCTGAGTGCTTTTAGAAGGGTCATGGGGGTCTCTAGAAGGGTCTGGGGGCTTTTAGAATGATCCGGGGAGTGTCTAGAAGGTTCTGGGGGCTTTTAGAAGGGTCCTGGGGGGGCTCTAGAAGGGTCTGGGGTCTTTTAGAATGGTCCCGGGGTTCTCTAGAAGGGTCTGGGGGCATTTAGATGTATCCTGGGGGCCTCTAGAAGGGTCTAGGATCTATTAGAGTGGTCCGGGGGGGCTCTACAAAGGTCTGGGGGCTTTTAGAAGGCTCCTGGGAGGCTCTAGAAGGGTCTGGGGGCTTTTAGAAGGTTCCTGGGTTTCTCTAGTAGGGTCTGGGGACTTATAGAAGGGTCCTGGGGGCCTCTAGAAGGGTCTGAGAACAATTAGAGTGGTTCGGGGGGGCTCTAGAAGGGTCTGGAGGCTTTTAGAAGGGTCTTGGGGGGCTCTAGAAGGGTCTGGGGGCTTTTAGAAGGGTCCTGGGGGGGTCTAGAAAGGTCTGGGTGCTTTTTGAAGGATCCTAGGTGGCTCTAGAAGGGTCTGGGGGCTTTTAGAAGGATCCGGGGAGGGTCTAGAATGGTCTGGGGGCTTTTAGAAGGGTCCTGGGGTTCTCTAGAAGGGTCTGGTTGCTTTTAGAAGGGTACTGGGAGGCTCTAGAAGGGTCGGGGTGCTTTTAAAGGGGTCCGGGGAGCCTCTAGAAGGGTCTGGGTGCTTTTAGAAAGGTCCTGGGGGGCTCTAGAAGGGTCTAGAGGCTTTTAGACGGGTCCTGGGGGCCTCTAGAAGGGTCTGGGTGCTTTTAGAAGGGTCCTGGGTGGCTCTAGAAGGGTCTGGGGGCTTGTAGAAGGGTCCTGGGTGGCTCTAGAAGGGTCTGGGGGCTTTTAGAAGGGTCCTGGGGGCATCTAGAAGGGTCTGGGAGCTTTTAGAAGGGTTCTGGGGGACTCTAGAAGGGTCTGGGGGCTTGTAGAAGGGTACTGGGTGCCGCTAGAAGGGTCTAGGGGCTTTTAGAAGGGTCCTGGGGGGCTCAAGAACGGTCTGGGGGCTTTTGGAAGGGTCCTGGTGTGCTCTAGAAGGGTCTGGGGACTTTTAGAAGGGTCCTGGGTGGCTCTAGAATGTTCTGGGGGCTTTCAGAAGGGTCCCGGGGTTCTCTAGAAGGGTCTGGGGACTTTTAGAAGGGTCCTGGGGGGCTCTAGAATGGTCTGGGGGCTTTTAGAAGGGTCCTGGGTGGCTCAAGACGGGTCTGGGGGCTTTTAGAAGGGTCCGGGGGGGCTCTAGAAGGGTCTGGGGAATTTCAGAAGAGTCCTCGGATTCTCTGGAAGGGTCTCGGTTCTTTTAGAAGGGTCCTGGAGGGCTCTAGAAGGTTGTGGGTGCTTTCAGAAGGGTCCTGGGGGTCTCTAGAAGGGTCTGGGGGCTTTTAGAAGGGTCCTGGGGGGCTCTAGAAGGGTCTGTGTGCCTTTAGAAGGGTCCTGGGTGACTCTAGAATGTTCTGCTGGCTTTCAGAAGGGTCCTGGTGTCCTCTAGAAGGGTCTGGGGGCTTTTAGAAGGGTCCTGGGGTGCTCTAGAAGGGTCTGGGTGATTTTAGAAGGGTCCTGGGAGGCTCTAGAAGGGTCTGGGTGCTTTTAGAAAGGTCCTGGGTGGCTCTAGAAGGGTCTGGGGTCTTTTCGAAGGGTCCTGGGTGTCTCTAGAAGGGTCTGGGTGCTTTTAGAAGGGTCCTGGGAGGATCTAGATGGGTCTGGGGGCTTGTAGAATGGTCCTGGGGGGCTCTAGAAAGTTCTGGGTGCTTGTAGAAGGGTCCTGGGTGGCTCTACAAGGGTCTGGGGTCTTTTCGAAGGATCCGGGGAGGGTCTAGAAGGGTCTGGTGGCTTTTAGAAGGGTCCTAGGGGCCTCTAGAAGGGTCTGTGGGCTTTTAGATGGGTCCTAGGGGGCTCTAGAAGGGTCTGGGGGCTTTTGGAATGATCCTGGGGGGCTCTAGAAGGGTCTGGGGGCTTTTAGAATGATCCGGGGGGGCTCTAGAAAGGTCTGGGGGCTTTTAGAATGATCCGGGGACGGTCTAGAAGGGTCTGGGTGCTTTTTGAAGGATCCTAGGTGGCTCTAGAAGGGTCTGGGGACTTTTAGAAGGGTCCTGGGGTTCTCTAGAAGGGTCTGGTTGCTTTTAGAAGGGTACTGGGAGGCTCTAGAAGGGTCGGGGTGCTTTTAGAAAGGTCCTGGGGGGCTCTAGAAGGGTCTAGAGGCTTTTAGACGGGTCCTGGGGGCCTCTAGAAGGGTCTGGGTTCTTTTAGAAGGGTCCTGGGTGGCTCTAGTAGGGTCAGGGGGCTTGTAGAAGGGTCCTGGGGGCATCTAGAATGGTCTGGGAGCTTTTAGAAGGGTTCTGGGGGGCTCTAGAAGGGTCTGGGGGCTTGTAGAAGGGTCCTGGGTACCGCTAGAAGGGTCTGGGGGCTTTTAGAAGGGTCCTGGGGGGCTCAAGAAGGGTCTGGGGGCTTTTAGAAGGGTCCTGGTGTGCTCTAGAAGGGTCTGGGGGCTTTTAGAAGTGTCCTGGGGGGCTCTAGAAGGGTCTGGGGGCTTTTAGAAGGGTCCTCGGATGCTCTAGATGGGTCTGGGTGCTTTTAGAAGGGCCCTTGAGGCCTCTAGAAGGTTCTGGGGCTTTTAGAAGGGTCCTGGGAGTCTCTAGAAGGGTCTGGGCGCTTTTAGAAGGGTCCTGGGGGGCTCTAGAAGGGTCTGGGGGCGTTTAGAAGGGTCCTGGGGTGCTCTAGAAGGGCCTGGGGACTTTTAGAAGGGTCCTGGGATTTTCTAGAAGGGACGGGGTTCATTAAGAGGGGCCCTGGGTGCCTCTTGAAGGGTCTGGGGGCATTTAGAAGGGTCCTGGGGGGCTCTAGAAGGGTCTAGGGGCTTTTAGAAGGGTACTGGAAGGCTCTAGAAGGATCTGGGGCCTTTTAGAAGGGTCCTGGGGGGCTCTAGAAGGGTCTGGGGTCTTTTCGAAGGATACGGGGAGGGTCTAGAAGGGTCTGGGGGCTTTTAGAAGGGTCCTAGGGGCCTCTAGAATGGTCTGGGGTCTTTTAGATGTGTCCTAGGTGGCTCTAGAAGGGTCTGGGGGCTTTTGGAATGATCCTGGGGGGCTCTAGAAGGGTCTGGGGGCTTTGAGAATGATCCGGTTACGGTCTAGAAAGGTCTGGGTGCTTTTTGAAGGATCCTAGGTGGTTCTAGAAGGGTCTGGGGGCTTTTAGAAGGATCCGGGGAGGGTCTAGAAGGGTCTGGGGGCTTTTAGAAGGGTCCTGGGATTCTCTAGAAGAGTCTGGGTGCTTTTAGAAGGGTACTGGGAGGCTCTAGAAGGGTCGGGGTGCTTTTATAAGGGTCCGGGGAGCCTCTAGAAGGGTCTGGGTGCTTTTAGAAAGGTCCTGGGGGGCTCTAGAAGGGTCTAGAGGCTTTTAGACGGGTCCTGGGGGCCTCTAGAAGGGTCTGGGTGCTTTTAGAAGGGTCCTGGGTGGCTCTAGAAGGGTCTGGGTGCTTGTAGAAGGGTCCTGGGTGGCTCTAGAAAGGTCTGGGGGGTTTTAGAATGGTCCTGGGGGCATCTAGAAGGGTCTGGGAGCTTTTAGAAGAGTTCTGGGGGGCTCTAGAAGGGTCTGGGGGCTTGTAGAAGGGTCCTGGGGGGCTCAAGAAGGGTCTGGGGGCTTTTAGAAGGGTCCTGGTGTGCTCTAGAAAGGTCTGGGGGCTTTTAGAAGGGTCCTGGGGGGCTCTAGAAGGGTCTGGGGGCTTTTAGAAGGGTCCTGGGGGTCTCTAGAAGGGTCTGGGGGCTTTTAGAAAGGTCCTGGGTGGCTCTAGAAGGGTCTGGGATCTTTTAGAAGGGACCTTGGAGGCTCTAGAAGGGTCTGGGGGCTTTTAGAACTGTCCTGGGATGATCTAGAAGGGTCTGGGGGCTTTCAGAAGGGTCCTGGGGTCCTCTAGAAGGGTCTGGAGGCTTTTAGAAGGGTCCGGGGGGGCTCTAGAAGGGTCTGGGGGCTTTTAGAAGGGTCCTGGGGTGCTCTAGAAGGGTCTGGGGACTTTAAGAAGGGTCCTGGGGTGTCCTAGAATGGACGGGGTGCCTTAAGAGGGGCCCTGGGGGTGCTCTAGAAGGGTCTGGGGGCTTTTAGAAGGGTCCTGGAGTGCTCTAGAAGGGTCTGGGGTCTTTTGGAATGCTCCTGGGGATTTCTATAAGTGTCTGGGGTCTTTTAGAAAGATCCGGGGAGTGTCTAGATGTGTCTGCGGCCTTTCAGAAGGTTCCTGGGGGGCTCTAGATGGGTCTGGGGGCTTTTAGAAGGGTCCTGGGGGGGTCTAGAAGGGTCTGGGGGCTTTTAGAATGGTCCTGGGAGGCTCTAGAAGGGTCTGGGTGCTTTTAGAAGGGTCCTGGGGCCCTCTAGAAGGGTCTGAGTGCTTTTAGAAGGGTCATGGGGGTCTCTAGAAGGGTCTGGGGGCTTTTAGAATGATCCGGGGAGTGTCTAGAAGGTTCTGGGGGCTTTTAGAAGGGTCCTGGGGGGGCTCTAGAAGGGTCTGGGGTCTTTTAGAATGGTCCCGGGGTTCTCTAGAAGGGTCTGGGGGCATTTAGATGTATCCTGGGGGCCTCTAGAAGGGTCTAGGATCTATTAGAGTGGTCCGGGGGGGCTCTACAAGGGTCTGGGGGCTTTTAGAAGGCTCCTGGGAGGCTCTAGAAGGGTCTGGGGGCTTTTAGAAGGTTCCTGGGTTTCTCTAGTAGGGTCTGGGGACTTATAGAAGGGTCCTGGGGGCCTCTAGAAGGGTCTGAGAACAATTAGAGTGGTTCGGGGGGGCTCTAGAAGGGTCTGGAGGCTTTTAGAAGGGTCTTGGGGGGCTCTAGAAGGGTCTGGGGGCTTTTAGAAGGGTCCTGGGGGTGTCTAGAAAGGTCTGGGTGCTTTTTGAAGGATCCTAGGTGGCTCTAGAAGGGTCTGGGGGCTTTTAGAAGGATCCGGGGAGGGTCTAGAAGGGTCTGGGGGCTTTTAGAAGGGTCCTGGGGTTCTCTAGAAGGGTCTGGTTGCTTTTAGAAGGGTACTGGGAGGCTCTAGAAGGGTCTGGGGGCTTTTAGAAGGGTCCTGGGGGCATCTAGAAGGGTCTGGGAGCTTTTAGAAGGGTTCTGGGGGACTCTAGAAGGGTCTGGGGGCTTGTAGAAGGGTACTGGGTGCCGCTAGAAGGGTCTGGGGGCTTTTAGAAGGGTCCTGGGGCGCTCAAGAACGGTCTGGGGGCTTTTAGAAGGGTCCTGGTGTGCTCTAGAAGGGTCTGGGGACTTTTAGAAGGGTCCTGGGGGGCTCTAGAAGGGTCTGGGCGCTTTTAGAAGGTCCTGGGGGTCTCTAGAAGGGTCTGGGGGCTTTTAGAAGCGTCCTGGGTGGCTCTAGAAGGGTCTGGGGGCTTTTAGAAGGGTCCTGGGTGTCTCTAGAAGGGTCTGGGAGCTTTTAGAAGGGTCCTGGGAGGCTCTAGAATGGTCTGGGGTCTTTTCGAAGGATCTGGGGAGGGTCTAGAATGGTCTGGGGTCTTTTAGATGTGTCCTAGTTGCCTCTAGAAGGGTCTGGGTGCTTTTAGATGGGTCCTAGGGGGCTCTAGAAGGGTCTGGGGGCTTTTAGAATGATCCTGGGGGGCTCTAGAAGGGTCTGGGGGCTTTTAGAATGATCCGGGGAGGGTCTAGAAAGGTCTGGGGGCCTTTAGAATGGTCCTGGGGGGCTCTAGAAGGGTCTGGGTGCTTTTAGAAGGGTCCTGGGAGGCTCTAGAAGGGTCTGGGTGCTTTTAGAAGGGTCCTCGGATGCTCTAGAAGGGTCTCGGGGCTTTTAGATGGGTCCTGGGTGGCTCTAGAATGTTCTGGGGGCTTTCAAAATGGTCGTGGGGGTCTCTAGAATGGGTCTGGGGGCTTTTAGAAGGGCCCGGGGGGGCTCTAGAAGGGTCTGGGGGCTTTTAGAAGGGTCCTGGGTGGCTCTAGAAGGGTCTGGGGAATTTTAGAAGGGTCCTCGGATTCTCTAGAAGGGTCTGGGGGATTTTAGAAGGGTCCTGGAGGGCTCTAGAAGGTTCTGGGGTCTTTCAGAAGGGTCCTGGGCGTCTCTAGAAGGGTCTGGGGGCTTTTAGAAGGGTCCTGGGGGGCTCTAGAAGGGTCTGGGTGCCTTTAGAAGGGTCCTGGGTGACTCTAGAATGTTCTGCTGGCTTTCAGAAGGGTACTGGGGTCCTCTAGAAGGGTCTGGGGGTTTTAGAAGGGTCCTGGGGGGCTCTAGAAGGGTCTGGGGGCTTTTAGAAGGGTCCTGGGGTGGTCTAGAATGGTCTGGGGGCTTTTAGAAGGGTCCTGGGATGCTCTAGAAGGGTCTGGGGGCTTGTAGATGGGTCCTGTGGGGCTCTAGAAGGTTCTGGGTGCTTTTAGAAGGGTCCTGGGTTGCTCTAGAAGGGTCTGGGTGCTTTTAGAAGGGTCCGGAGGGGCTCTAGAATGGTCTGGGGGCTTTTAGAAGTGTCCTGGGGGGCTCTAGAAGGGTCTGGGGAATTTTAGAAGGGTCCTCGGATGCTCTAGAAGGGTCTGGGTGCTTTTAGAAGGGTCCTGGAGGGTTCTAGAAGGTTCTGGGGGCTTTCAGAAGGGTCCTGGGAGTCTCTAGAAGGGTCTGGGCGCTTTTAGAAGGGTCCTGGGGGGGTTTGAAGGGTCTGGTTGCCTTTAGAAGGGTCCTGGGTGACTCTAGAATGTTCTGCTGGCTTTCAGAAAGGTCCTGGGGTCCTCTAGAAGGGTCTGGGGTCTTTTAGAAGGGTCCAGGGGGGGCTCTAGAAGAGTCTGGGGGCTTTTAGAAGGGTCCGGGGGTGCTCTAGAAGGGCCTGGGGACTTTTAGAAGGGTCCTGGGGTGCTCTAGAAGGGACGGGGTTCATTAAGAGGGGCCCTGGGTGCCTCTTGAAGGGTCTGGGGGCATTTAGAAGGGCCCTGGGAGGCTCTAGAAGGGTCTAGGGGCTTTTAGAAGGGTACTGGGGGGCTCTAGAAGGGTCTGGGAGCTTTTAGAATGATCCTGGGGGGCTCTAGAAGGGTCTGTAGTCTTTTCGAAGGATCCCGAGAGGGTCTAGAATGGTCTGGGGGCATTTAGAAGGGACCTAGGGGCCTCTAGAAGGGTCTGGGGGCTTTTAGATGTGTCCTAGGGGGCTCTAGAAGTGTCAGGGGGCTTTTGGAATGATCCTGGGGGGCTCTAGAAGGGTCTGGTTCTTTTAGAATGATCCTGGGGGGCTCTAGAAGGGTCTGGGGGCTTTTAGAATGATCCGTGGACGGTCTAGAAAGGTCTGGGTGCTTTTTGAAGGATCCTAGGTGTCTCTAGAAGGGTCTGGGGGCTTTTAGAGGGATCCGGGGAGGGTCTAGAAGGGTCTGGGTCCTTTTAGAAGGGTCCTGGGGTTCTCTAGAAGGGTCTGGTTGCTTTTAGAAGGGTACTGGGAGGCTCTAGAAGGGTCGGGGTGCTTTTAAAGGGGTCCGGGGAGCCTCTAGAAGGGTCTGGGTGCTTTTAGAAAGGTCCTGAGGGGCTCTAGAAGGGTCTAGAGGCTTTTAGACGGGTCCTGGGGGGCTCTAGAAGGGTCTGGGTGCTTTTAGAAGGGTCCTGGGTGGATCTAGAAGGGTCTGGGGGCTTGTAGAATGGTCCTGGGGAGCTCTAGAAGGGTCTGGGGGCTTTTAGAAGGGTCCTGGGGGCATCTAGAAGGGTCTGGGAGCTTTTAGAAGGGTCCTGGGGGGCTCTAGAAGGGTCTGGGGGCTTTTAGAAGGGTCCTGGGTGCCGCTAGAAGGATCTGGGGGCTTTTAGATGGGTCCTGGGGTTCTCTAGAAGGGTCTGGGGGCATTTAGAAGGGTCCTGAGGGGTTCTAGAAGGGTCTGGGGGCTTTTAGAATGATCCGTGGACGGTCTAGAAGGGTCTTTATGCTTTTTGAAGGATCCTAGGCGGTTCTAGAAGGGTCTGGGGTCTTTTAGAAGGGTCCTGGGGGGCTCTAGAAGGGTCTGGGGGATTTTAGAATGGTCCTGGGAGGCTCTAGAAGGTTCTGGGTGCTTTTAGAAGGGTCCTGGGAAGCTCTAGAAGGGTCTAGGGGCGTTTAGAAGGGACCTGTGATGCTCTGGAAGGGTCTGGGTGCTTTTATAAGGGTCCTGGGGGTCTCTAGAAGGGTCTGGGGTCTTTTAAAAGGGTCCGAGGGGGCTCTAGAAGGGTCTGGGGACATTTAGAAGGGTCCTGGTGGCATCTAGACGGGTCTGGGGGTTATTAGAAGGGTCCTGGGGGGCTCTAGAAGGGTCTTGGGTCATTTCGAAGGATCCGGGGTGGGTCTAGAAGGGTCTGGGGGCTTTTAGAAGGGTCCTGGGGGTCTCTAGAAGGGTCTGGGTGCCTTTAGATGGGTCCTAGGGGGCTCTAGAAGGGTCAGGGGGCTTTTAGAATGATCCTGGGGGGCTCTAGAAGGGTCTGGGGGCTTTTAGAATGATCCGGGGACGGTCTAGAAGGGTCTGGGTGATTTTGAAGAATCCTAGGGGGCTTTAGAAGGGTCTGGGTGCTTTTAGAAGGATCCGGGGAGGGTTTAGAAGGGTCTGGGTGCTTTTAGAAGGGTCCTGGGGGTCTCTAGAAGGGTCTGGTGGCTTTTAGAAGGGTCCTGGTAGGCTCTGGAAGGGTCTGGGTGCTTTTATAAATGTCCGGGGAGCCTCTAGAAGGGTCTGGGTGCTTTTAGAAAGGTCCTGGGGTGCTCTAGAAGGGTCTAGAGGCTTTTAGACGGGTCCTGGTGTGCTCTAGAAGGGACGGGGGGGGCTTAAGAAGGGCCCTGGGGCCTCTAGAAGGGTCTGGGGACTTTTAGAAGGGTCCTGGCAGGCTCTAGAAGGGTTTGGAAGTTTTTAGAAGCGTCCTGGGGGGATCTAGAAGGGTCTTGGGGCTTTTAGAAGGGTCCTGGGGTGCTCTAGAAGGGTCTGGGTGCTTTTATAGTGTCCTGGGGGTCTGTAGAAGGGTCTGGGTGCTTTTAGAAGGGTCCTGTGTGGATCTAGAAGGATCTGGCGGCTTTCAGAAGGGTCGTGGGGGACTCTAGAAGGGTCTAGGTGCTTTTAGAAGGGTCCGGGGGAGCTCTAGAAGGGTCTGGGGGCTTTTAGAATGGTCCTGGGGTGCTCTAGAAGGGTCTGGGGGCTTTTAGAAGGGTCCTAGTGTGCTCCAGAAGGTACGGGGGTGCTTAAGAGGGGCCCTGGGGCCTCTAGAATGGTCTGGGGTCTTTTAGAAGGGTCCTGGAGGGCTCTATAAGGGTCTGGGTGCTTTTAGAGTGGACCTGGGATTCACTAGAAGGGTCTGGGTGCTTTAAGAAGAGTCCTAGGTGGCTCTAGAATGGTCTGGCGGATTTCAGAAGGGTCGTGGGGGACTCTAGAAGGGTCTAGGTGCTTTTAGAAGGGTCCGGGGGGGCTCTAGAAGGGTCTGGGGGCTTTTAGAAGGGTCCTGGGGTGCTCTAGAAGAGTCTGGGTGCTTTTATAGGGTCCTGGGAGCCTCTAGAAGGGTCTGGGAACTATTAGAGTGGTTCGGGGGTCTCTAGAAGGGTCTGGAGGCTTTTAGAAGGGTCTTGGGGGGCTCTAGAAGGGTCTGGGGGCTTTTAGAATAATCCGGGGAGGGTCTAGAAGGGTCTGGGTCCTTTTAGAATAGTCCTGGGAGGTTTTAGAATGGTCTGGGGTCTTTTAGAATGATCAGGGGAGGGTCTAGAAGGGTCTGGGCGCTTTTAGACGGGTCCTGGGGGGCTCTACAAGGGTCTGGAGCCTTTTAGAGGAGTTCTGGGGGGCCCTAGAAGGGTCTGGGTTCATTTAGAAGGATCCGGGGAGGGTCTAGAAGGGTCTGGTTGCTTTTAGAAGGGTACTGGGAGGCTCTAGAAGGGTCGGGGTGCTTTTATAAGGGTCCGGGGAGCCTCTAGAAGGGTCTGGGTGCTTTTAGAAAGGTCCTGGGGGGCTCTAGAAGGGTCTAGAGGCTTTTAGACGGGTCCGGGGGGCCTCTAGAAGGGTCTGGGTGCTATTAGAAGGGTCCTGGGTGGCTCTAGAAGGGTCTGGGGGCTTGTAGAAGGGTCCTAGGGGGCTCTAGAAGGGTCTGGGGGCTTTTAGAAGGGTCCTGGGGGCATCTAGAAGGGTCTGGGAGCTTTTAGAAGGGTCCTGGTGTGCTCTAGAAGGGTCTGGGGGCTTGTAGAAGGGTCCTGGGTGGCTCTAGAAGGGTCTGGGGGCTTTTAGAGGGGTCCTGGGGGGCTCAAGAAGGGTCTGGGGGCTTTTAGAAGGGTACTGGTGTGCTCTAGAAGGGTCTGGGGGCTTTTAGAAGGGTCCTGGGGAGCTCTAGAAGGGTCTGGGGGCTTTTAGAAGGGTCCTGGGGCCTCTAGAAAGGTCTGGGGGCTTTTAGTAAGGTCCTGGGAGGATCTAGAAGGGTCTGGTGGCTTTTAGAAGGATCCGGGAAGGGTCTAGAAGGGTCTGGGTGCTTTTAGAAGGGTCCTGGGGGGCTCTAGAAGGTTCTGGGAGCTTTTAGTAGGGTCCTGGGGGTCTCTAGAAGGGTCTGGGGTCTTTTAGAATGGTCCTGGGGGGCTCTAGAAGGGTCTGGGGGCTTTTAGAAGGGTCCTTGGGGCCTCTAGAAGGATATGGGGGCTTTTAGAAGGGTCCTGGGGTTCTCTAGAAGGGTCTGGGGGCATTTAGAAGTTCCTGAGGGGCTCTAGAAGGGTCTGGGGGCTTTTAGAATGATCCGGGGACGGTCTAGAAGGTTCTTTATGCTTTTTGAAGGATCCTAGGCGGCTCTAGAAGGGTCTGGGGTCTTTTAGAATGGTCCTGGGGGGCTCTAGAAGGGTCTGGAGGCTTTTAGAAGGGTCTTGGGGGCTCTAGAAGGGTCTGGGTGATTTTAGAATAATTCGGGGATGGTCTAGAAGGGTCTGGGTTCTTTTACAATATTCCTGGGAGATTTTAGAAGGATCTGGGGTCTTTTAGAATGATCAGGGGAGGGTCTAGAAGGGTCTGGGCGCTTTCAGACGGGTCCTGGGGGGCTCTACAAGGGTCTGGAGGCTTTTAGAGTGGTTCTGGGGGTCCCTAGAAGGATCTGGGTTCATTTAGAAGGATCCGGGGAGGGTCTAGAAAGGCCGGGGAGCTATTAGAAGGGTCCTGGGAGGCTCTAGAAGAATCTGGGGGCTTTTAGAATGATCCGGGGAGGGTCTAGAAGGGTCTGGGGGCTTTTAGAAGGGTCCTGGGTGTCTCTAGAAGGGTCTGGGGGCTTTTAGATTAGTCCTGGGCTTCTCTAGAAGAGTCTGGGGTCATTTAGAAGTTCCTGATGGGCTCTAGAAGGGTCTGGGGGCTTTTAGAATGATCCGGGGACGGTCTAGAAGGGTCTTTATGCTTTTTGAAGGATCCTAGGCGGCTCTAGAAGGGTCTGGGGTCTTTTAGAAGGGTCCTGGGGGGCTCTAGAAGGGTCTGGAGGCTTTTAGAAGGGTCTTGGGGAGCTCTAGAAGGGTCTGGGGGCTTTTAGAATAATCCGGGGAGGGTCTAGAAGGGTCTGGGTTCTTTTAGAATATTCGTGGGAGGTTTTAGAAGGGTCTGGGGTCTTTTAGAATGATCAGGGGAGGGTCTAGAAGGGTCTGGGCGCTTTTAGACGGGTCCTGGGGGGCTCTACAAGGGTCTGGAGGCTTTTAGAGTGGTTCTGGGGGGCCCTAGAAGGGTCTGGGTTCATTTAGAAGGGTCCTGGGATGCTCTAGAAGGGTCGGGGGGCTATTAGAAGGGTCCTGGGAGGCTCTAGAAGAATCTGGGGGCTTTTAGAATGATCCGGGGAGGGTCTAGAAGGGTCTGGGGGCCTTTAGAAGGGTCCTGGGGGGCTCTAGAATGGTCTTGGGGCTTTTAGAAGGGACCTGGGGGCCACTAGAAGGGTCTGGGGGCTTTTAGAATGATCCGGGGAGGGTCTAGAAAGGTCTGGGGGCCTTTAGAATAGTCGTGGGGGGCTCTAGAAAGGTCTGGGTGCTTTTAGAAGGGTCCTGGGAGGTTCTAGAAGGGTCTGGGTGCTTTTAGAAGAGTCCTGGGTCGCTCTAGAGGGTTCTGGGGGCTTATAGAAGGGTCCTAGGCGCCTCTAGAAGGGTCTAGGGGCTTTTAGAAGGGTCCTTGGATGCTCTAGAAGGGTCTGGGTGCTTTTAGAAGGGTCCTCGGATGCTCTAGAAGGGTCTGGGGGCTTTTAGAAGGGTCCTGGGGGGCTCTAGAATGTTCTGGGGGCTTTCAGAAGGGTCCTGGGGGTCTCTAGAAGGGTCTGGGTGCTTTTAGAAGGGTCCTGGGGGGCTCTAGAATGGTCTTGGGGCTTTTAGAATGGTCCTGGGTGGCTCTAGAATGTCTGGAGGCTTTTAGAAGGGTCTGGGGGGGCTCTAGAAGGGTCTGGGGAATTTTAGAAGGGTCCTCGGATTCTCTAGAAGGGGCTGGGTTCTTTTAGAAGGGTCCTGGAGGGCTCTAGATGGTTCTGGGTGCTTTCAGAAGGGTCCTGGGGGTCTCTAGAAGGGTCTGGGCGCTTTTAGAAGGGTCCTGGGGGGCTCTAGAAGGGTCTGCGTGCCTTTAGAAGGGTCCTGGGTGACTCTAGAACGTTCTGATGGCTTTCAGAAGGGTCCTGGGGTCCTCTAGAAGGGTCTGGGGGCTTTTAGAAGGGTCCTGGGGTGCTCTAGAAGGGTCTGGGGACATTTAGAAGGGTCCTAAACTGTTCTAGAAGGGACGGGGTTCCTTAAGAGGGGCCCTGGGTGCCTCTTGAATGGTCTGGGGTCATTTAGAAGGGTCCTGGGGGGCTCTAGGAGGGTCTAGGTGCTTTTAGAAGGGTACTGGGGGGCTCTAGAAGGGTCTGGGGTCTTTTAGAAGGGTCCTTGGATGCTCTAGAAGGGTCTGGGTGCTTTTAGAAGGGTCCTCGGATGCTCTAGAAGGGTCTGGGGGCTTTTAGAAGGGTCCTGGGGGGCTCTAGAATGTTCTGGGGGCTTTCAGAAGGGTCCTGGGGGTCTCTAGAAGGGTCTGGGTGCTTTTAGAAGGGTCCTGGGGGGCTCTAGAATGGTCTTGGGGCTTTTAGAATGGTCCTGGGTGGCTCTAGAATGTCTGGAGTCTTTTAGAAGGGTCTGGGGGGGCTCTAGAAGGGTCTGGGGAATTTTAGAAGGGTCCTCGGATTCTCTAGAAGGGGCTGGGTTCTTTTAGAAGGGTCCTGGAGGGCTCTAGATGGTTCTGGGTGCTTTCAGAAGGGTCCTGGGGGTCTCTAGAAGGGTCTGGGCGCTTTTAGAAGGGTCCTGGGGGGCTCTAGAAGGGTCTGCGTGCCTTTAGAAGGGTCCTGGGTGACTCTAGAACGTTCTGATGGCTTTCAGAAGGGTCCTGGGGTCCTCTAGAAGGGTCTGGGGGCTTTTAGAAGGGTCCTGGGGTGCTCTAGAAGGGTCTGGGGGCTTTTAGAATGGTCCTGGTGTGCTCTAGAAGGGTCTGGGGGCTTGTAGAATGGTCCTGGGGGGCTCTAGAAGGTTCTGGGTGCATTTAGAAGGGTCCTCGGTGGCTCTAGAAGGGTCTGGGGGCTTTTAGAAGTGTCCTGGGGTGCTCTAGAAGGGTCTGGGAAATTTTAGAAGGGTCCTCGGATGCTCTAGATGGTTATGGGTGCTTTCAGAAGGGTCATGGGGGTCTCTAGAAGGGTCTGGGTGCTTTTAGAAGGGTCCTGGGGGGCTCCAGAAGGGTCTGGGTGCCTCTAGAATGTTCTGCTGGCTTTTAGAAGGGTCCTGGATTCCTTTAGAAGGGTCTGGGGGCTTTTAGAAGGGTCCTGGGGTGCTCTAGAATGGTCTGGGTGCTTTTCGAAGGGTCCTGGGTGGCTCTAGAAGGGTCTGTGGGCTTTTAGAAAGGTCCTGGGTGGCTCTAGAAGGGTCTAGGGGC
>JAUNZM010003221.1:0-15059 GCA_033459285.1 Clamator glandarius
ATCAAGCCTAGCAGTCTACTCAATTCTGTGGTCAGGATGAGCCTCCAACTCAAAATATGCACTAATCGGAGCTCTCCGGGCAGTAGCCCAAACCATCTCATACGAAGTCACCCTTGCCATTATCCTTCTGTCAGTTATTACTCTAAGCGGCAACTACACCCTAAACACCCTGGCTACCACCCAAGAGCCACTATACCTAATCTTCTCCTCCTGACCGCTCGCAATAATATGATTTATTTCAACCCTAGCAGAGACAAACCGTGCCCCATTCGACCTTACAGAAGGGGAATCAGAACTAGTATCCGGCTTCAACGTTGAGTATGCCGCAGGACCATTCGCCCTATTCTTCCTAGCCGAATACGCAAACATTATACTTATAAATACACTAACCACCATTCTATTCCTAAACCCAAGCACCCTAAATCTGCCGCCAGAGCTATTCCCAACCATTCTTACCATAAAAATCCTGCTATTATCCTTTAGCTTCCTATGAATCCGCGCCTCATACCCACGATTTCGTTACGACCAACTCATACATCTTCTATGAAAAAGCTTCCTACCCTTAACACTAGCTCTATGCCTATGACACGTTAGCATACCAATCTGCTATGCAGGACTACCCCCTCACCTAAGACCACCGCCCTCCCCCCACCGGAAATGTGCCTGAACACAAAGGGTCACTATGATAAAGTGAACATAGAGGTACACCAACCCTCTCATTTCCTACTAAACTTCCCCGCAAAACTAGAAAAGTAGGAATCGAACCTACACAGAAGAGATCAAAACCCTCCATACTTCCATTATATTACTTTCTAGTAAGGTAAGCTAACAAAGCTATCGGGCCCATACCCCGAAAATGATGGTTTAACCCCTTCCCCTACTAATGAACCCGCACGCAAAATTAACATTCATAATAAGTCTCATTCTAGGAACCTCCATCACAATCTCGAGTAACCATTGGATCATAGCCTGAACGGGATTAGAAATCAACACCCTCGCAATTATCCCCTTAATCGCAAAATCCCACCACCCACGTGCAATCGAAGCTACAATCAAATACTTCCTAGTCCAAGCAACTGCCTCAGCACTGCTGCTCTTCTCCAGCATAACTAATGCCTGAACTACAGGTCAATGAGATATTACCCAAATAAATAACCACACATCATGCCTCCTCCTGACAACAGCAATCGCAATAAAACTTGGTCTAGTGCCATTTCACTTTTGATTCCCAGAAGTTTTACAAGGCTCATCCATGACTACAGCCCTACTCCTATCCACTATTATAAAACTACCACCAATCACAATCCTTTTTATAACCTCACACTCCATTAACCCAACCCTACTATCAATCATAGCCATTGCCTCAACAGCCCTAGGGGGATGAATAGGCCTGAACCAAACACAAATTCGCAAAATCCTAGCATTCTCATCCATCTCCCACCTAGGCTGAATAACCATCATTATCGTCTACAACCCTAACCTCACCCTATTAAACTTCTACATCTACTCAATCATAACCTCCACCGTATTCCTCACACTCAACACAACCAAAACCCTAAAACTATCCACAATAATAACCTCCTGAACAAAAGCCCCCATCTTAAACACAACCATAATACTAACACTCCTCTCACTAGCAGGCTTACCCCCACTGACAGGATTCCTTCCAAAATGACTCATCATCTACGACCTAACAAAGCAAGACCTAACACCAGCAGCAACACTAATAGCAATACTCTCACTTCTAGGGCTGTTCTTCTACCTACGACTTACATACTACTCAACAATCACACTACCCCCAAACTTATCAACCACATAAAACAATGACGCACCAATAAAAAACCTAACACTTCAATTGCCATTCTCACTTCACTATCCACACTACTCCTGCCAATCTCCCCAATAATCTTGACAATCCTCTAGAAACTTAGGATAACACAAACCGAAGGCCTTCAAAGCCTTAAACAAGAGTTAAACCCTCTTAGTTTCTGCTAAGACCCGTAGGACATTAACCTACATCCCATGAATGCAACTCAAGTACTTTAATTAAGCTAGGGCCTTACCCTAGACAGGTGGGCCTCGATCCCACAAGATCCTAGTTAACAGCTAGATGCCCTAACCAACAGGCTTCCGTCTAAATAAGGCTCCGGTACATTTAATGTACATCAATGAGCTTGCAACTCAACATGAACTTCACTACAGAGCCGATAAGAAGAGGAATCGAACCTCTGTAAAAAGGTCTACAGCCTAACGCCTCTACACTCGGCCATCATTACCTATGACTTTTATTACCCGATGACTATTCTCTACCAACCACAAAGATATCGGCACACTATATCTCATCTTCGGTGCTTGAGCCGGCATAGTAGGAACAGCCCTAAGCCTACTAATTCGTGCAGAACTTGGCCAACCAGGAACCCTACTAGGAGACGACCAGATCTTCTATAACGTAATCGTCACCGCACATGCCTTTGTAATAATCTTCTTCATAGTCATACCAATCATAATTGGAGGATTCGGAAACTGACTTGTCCCCCTCATAATCGGTGCCCCCGACATAGCATTCCCCCGCATAAACAACATAAGCTTCTGACTTCTTCCACCCTCCTTCCTTCTCCTACTAGCATCATCTACAGTAGAAGCAGGAGCAGGAACTGGGTGAACAGTATACCCCCCACTGGCAGGCAATCTAGCCCACGCCGGAGCCTCAGTAGACCTCGCCATCTTCTCCCTCCACCTAGCAGGTATCTCATCAATCCTTGGGGCAATTAATTTCATTACAACAGCCATCAACATAAAACCCCCAGCCCTGTCCCAATACCAGACCCCCCTATTTGTATGATCCGTACTTATTACTGCCGTCCTACTCTTACTATCACTCCCAGTACTTGCCGCTGGTATCACCATACTACTAACAGACCGCAACCTAAACACTACATTCTTTGACCCCGCAGGAGGAGGCGACCCAGTACTATACCAGCACTTATTCTGATTCTTCGGACATCCAGAGGTCTACATCCTAATCCTGCCAGGATTCGGAATTATCTCGCACGTAGTAGCATACTACTCAGGCAAAAAAGAACCATTCGGCTACATAGGCATAGTTTGAGCCATACTATCCATCGGATTCCTTGGATTCATCGTATGGGCTCACCACATATTCACTGTAGGAATGGACGTAGACACACGAGCCTACTTTACATCAGCCACAATAATTATTGCTATCCCCACTGGTATCAAAGTATTTAGCTGATTAGCCACATTACACGGAGGAACTACTAAATGAGACCCCCCAATACTATGAGCTCTAGGATTTATCTTCCTATTCACAATTGGAGGTCTAACCGGAATCGTACTAGCAAACTCTTCCCTAGACATTGCCCTTCACGACACGTACTACGTAGTTGCTCACTTCCACTATGTATTGTCAATAGGAGCTGTATTTGCAATCTTAGCAGGATTTACCCACTGATTCCAACTATTCTCTGGATATACCCTACACCCAACATGGGCTAAAGCTCACTTTGGAGTAATATTCACCGGCGTAAACCTAACATTCTTCCCACAACACTTCCTAGGATTAGCAGGCATGCCCCGACGATACTCAGACTACCCAGACGCATACACCCTATGAAACACTATATCATCAATCGGGTCCCTCATCTCCATAACAGCTGTAATTATACTAATATTCATCATCTGAGAAGCTTTCGCATCAAAACGAAAAGTCCTACAACCAGAACTACCATCCACTAACATTGAATGAATCCACGGCTGCCCTCCCCCATACCATACCTTCGAAGAACCAGCCTTCGTCCAAGTACAAGAAAGGAAGGAATCGAACCCTCATATGCTGGTTTCAAGCCAACCGCATCAAACCACTTATGCTTCTTTCTCATGGGATGTTAGTAAAACAATTACATAACCTTGTCAAGGCTAAATTACAGGCGAAACCCCTGTACACCCCACATGGCCAACCACTCACAATTCGGATTCCAAGATGCCTCATCTCCTATCATAGAAGAACTAGTTGAATTCCACGACCACGCCCTGATAGTCGCATTAGCAATCTGCAGCCTAGTCTTGTACCTCCTAGCCCTCATACTCATAGAAAAACTATCCTCCAATACCGTCGACGCCCAAGAAGTAGAATTAATCTGAACAATCCTACCAGCTATTGTACTTATCTTGCTCGCCCTCCCATCCCTACAAATCCTTTACATAATAGACGAAATCGACGAACCTGATTTGACACTAAAAGCCATCGGTCACCAATGATATTGATCCTACGAGTACACAGACTTCAAAGACCTTACATTCGACTCATATATAATCCCCTCAACAGAACTTCCCTCAGGCCACTTCCGACTACTAGAAGTTGACCATCGAATCATCATCCCAATAGAATCACACGTACGTATCATCGTAACCGCCAATGATGTCCTCCACTCCTGAGCCGTACCAACACTAGGAGTAAAAACAGACGCCATTCCAGGCCGACTAAACCAAACATCATTCATCACCACCCGCCCCGGAATCTTCTACGGCCAATGCTCAGAAATCTGCGGCGCCAACCACAGCTATATGCCAATCGTAGTTGAATCAACCCCACTACCCCACTTCGAAAACTGATCCTCACTTCTATCATCCTAATCATTAAGAAGCTATGTCACAGCACTAGCCTTTTAAGCTAGAGAAAGAGGACCTACCTCCTCCTTAATGGTATGCCACAACTAAACCCAAACCCATGGTTCTTCATCATACTACTAACCTGATTCACATTCCTCTTAACCATTCAACCAAAAGTCCTATCATTCCTCCAAACCAACTCCCCTTCCACTAAATCCATTCTACCTCATAAAACTACCCCATGAGCCTGACCATGAACCTAAGCTTCTTCGACCAATTTGCATCCCCATACCTTATAGGCATCCCACTTATCCTCATTTCAACACTATTCCCCGCACTATTAATCCCATCACCCAACAACCGATGGATCACTAACCGTCTCCATACAGTACAAACATGAATACTTAACCTCGTTACAAAACAACTAATAATTCCACTAAACAAAAACGGACATAAATGAGCTCTAACCCTAACCTCCCTAATAGCCCTACTCCTCTTAATCAACTTACTAGGCCTTCTACCATACACATTCACTCCAACCACCCAACTATCCATAAACATAGCCCTAGCTTTCCCCCTCTGACTAGCCACTCTCCTCACAGGCCTGCGGAACCAGCCCTCAACATCCCTAGGCCATCTTCTGCCAGAAGGCACACCCACTCCACTCATCCCAGCATTAATCCTAATCGAAACCATCAGCCTCCTAATCCGCCCCCTAGCCTTAGGAGTACGACTAACAGCTAATCTAACTGCAGGACACCTACTAATTCAACTTATCTCTACAGCTACCTCCGTTCTCCTTCCAATATTACCAGCCGTATCCGCCATCACTGCCATAGTATATACTATACTACTTACTATTTTAGAAATCGCAGTAGCCATAATCCAAGCCTACGTCTTCGTCCTCCTATTAAGCCTTTACTTACAAGAAAACATCTAATGGCCCACCAAGCACACTCATACCACATAGTAGACCCAAGCCCATGACCCATTTTCGGAGCAATTGCCGCCCTACTCACCACATCCGGCCTAATCATATGGTTCCACCACAATTCCTCACAACTCCTAATCCTAGGACTAACAACCACAATCCTAATCATAATTCAATGATGACGAGACATTGTACGAGAAGCCACTTTCCAAGGCCATCACACACCTACCGTACAAAAAGGCCTACGATATGGAATGATCCTATTTATCACATCTGAAGCATTCTTTTTTCTAGGATTCTTCTGAGCATTCTTCCACTCCAGCCTAGTACCAACCCCCGAACTAGGAGGACAATGACCCCCTACAGGAATCAAACCCCTCAACCCCCTAGAAGTTCCCCTACTAAACACAGCGATCCTACTTGCCTCAGGAGTCACCGTTACATGAGCTCACCACAGCATTACAGAAAGCAACCGAAACCAAGCAATCCACGCACTAACTCTAACAATCCTCCTAGGATTCTACTTCACAGCCCTACAAGCTATAGAATACTACGAAGCGCCATTCTCAATCGCCGATGGAGTATATGGCTCAACATTCTTCGTCGCTACAGGATTCCACGGACTACATGTAATCATCGGCTCATCATTCCTATCTATTTGTCTACTACGACTCATCAAATTCCACTTCACATCAAACCACCACTTCGGATTCGAAGCCGCCGCCTGATACTGACACTTCGTAGACATTATCTGATTATTCCTCTACATTACAATTTACTGATGAGGATCCTGCTCTTCTAGTATACTAATTACAATTGACTTCCAATCTATAGAATCTGGTTTAACCCCAGAGAAGAGCAATCAACATAATCACATTTATACTTACCCTATCTCTTGCACTAACCATCATCCTAACTACACTAAACTTCTGACTAACACAAATTACCCCAGACTCAGAAAAACTATCACCCTACGAATGTGGATTTGACCCACTAGGATCCGCCCGACTTCCCTTCTCAATCCGATTCTTCCTCAGTAGCCATCCTATTCCTCTTATTTGACTTAGAAATCGCACTTCTGCTCCCTCTCCCATGAGCCACCCAATTACAATCTCCAACCACTACCCTAACCTGAACTTCTACAATCATCCTCTTACTCACACTAGGACTAATCTACGAATGAACACAAGGAGGCCTAGAATGAGCAGAATAAACAAGAAAGTTAGTCTAAAAAAGACAGTTGATTTCGGCTCAACAAATCATAGCTCAACCCTATGACTTTCTTCATGTCACTATCACACTTAAGCTTCTACTCAGCCTTCACCCTAAGTAGCCTAGGCCTAGCATTTCACCGAACCCACCTAATCTCCGCCCTACTATGTTTAGAAAGCATGATACTATCCATATATATAACCTTATCAACCTTACCTATCGAAAACCAAACACCCTCCCCAACCCTAATACCAATCCTAATATTGGCCTTTTCAGCTTGTGAAGCAGGCACCGGCCTAGCAATACTAGTGGCTTCTACCCGAACACACGGCTCAGACCACCTCCACAACCTCAACCTACTACAATGCTAAAAATCATCCTACCTACTATCATACTCCTTCCCACAGCCATCCTCTCACCAACAAAATCCCTATGAACTAATATCACTACACATAGTCTACTAATCGCCACCATAAGCCTCTACTGACTAGCTCCAACATACTACCCACACAAAACCATAACCCAATGAACCGGAATTGACCAAATCTCATCACCACTAATAACACTCTCATGCTGATTACTCCCCCTAATAATCATAGCAAGCCAAAACCACTTAAATGCCGAACCCACAACACGTAAACGAGTTTTTATCGCTACCCTAATCTCGGTCCAACCATTCATCATCCTAGCATTCTCAGCCACAGAGCTAACAATATTCTACATCACCTTCGAAGCAACCCTCATTCCAACTCTAATCCTAATCACCCCGCTGAGGCAACCAACCAGAACGCCTAAGCGCTGGCATTTACCTCCTATTCTATACTCTCATCAGCTCCCTACCCCTACTAGTGACCATTCTCAACCTGCACACACAAATCGGAACCCTCCACCTAACCATACTAAACTTAATAAACTCCCCTCTAACCACTTCATGAACAAGCCTACTATCAGGAACAGCCCTACTCATAGCATTTATAGTAAAAGCCCCCCTATATGGAATACACCTATGATTACCCAAAGCCCACGTAGAAGCTCCAATCGCAGGCTCCATATTACTTGCCGCCCTCCTACTCAAGCTAGGAGGATATGGCATCATACGAATCACATCACTCATATCCCCCCTGATAGACTACCTACAATACCCATTCCTCGCCTTATCGCTGTGAGGAGCACTAATAACAAGCTCCATCTGTCTCCGCCAAACCGACCTAAAAGCACTTATCGCCTACTCATCAGTAAGTCACATAGGACTAGTTATCGCTGCCGGAATAATCCAAACCCAATGATCATTTACCGGTGCAATAATTCTAATAATCGCCCACGGCCTCACATCATCCATACTATTCTGCCTAGCCAACACAAACTACGAACGCACACACAGCCGAATCCTTCTCTTAACACGAAACCTACAGCCCATCCTCCCATTAATAGCAATCTGATGATTACTAGCCAACCTAGCAAATATAGCCCTCCCACCAACAACCAACCTAATAGCAGAACTTACCATCATAACCACATTATTCCACTGATCCAATTACACCATCATCCTAACCGGAACAGCTACCCTACTAACCGCCGCATACACACTATTCATACTCCTAACAACACAACGAGGAACCACACCAACCCATATCACCTCCATTCAAAATTCAAACACACGAGAACATCTCCTAATAACACTTCACATCCTCCCTATATTCCTACTTATCCTAAAACCAGAACTCATCTCTGGATTTCCCATATGCAAGTATAGTTTCAAACCAAACATTAGACTGTGATTCTAAAAATAGAAGTTAAACCCTTCTTACCTGCCAAGGAGGAGTTCAACCAGCAGGGACTGCTAACTCCTGCATCTGAGTCTAAAACCTCAGCCTCCTTACTTTTAAAGGATAACAGTAATCCACTGGTCTTAGGAGCCATCTACCTTGGTGCAAATCCAAGTAAAAGTAATGGACCCATCATTACTACTCAACACGTCCATATTACTTACCTTAACACTAGTCCTAACCCCAATCATCCCCCCTCTTCTCTCAAAAAAATATCAAACCTCCCCAAACACAATCACCAAAACCATTAAAACCGCCTTCTTCATCAGCCTAATCCCCATAACACTTTTCCTACACTCAGGCGCAGAAAGCATTACCTCCTACTGAGAATGAAAATTCATCACTAACTTCAAAATCCCAATAAGCCTCAAAATTGACCTATACTCCATAACATTCTTCCCCATCGCATTATTCGTAACATGATCTATTCTCCAATTCGCATCATGATACATAGACACCGAACCATACATCACCAAGTTCTTCTCCTACCTACTACTATTCCTCATCGCCATACTAATCCTAACAATCGCCAACAACATATTCCTACTATTTATCGGCTGAGAGGGGGTAGGAATCATATCCTTTCTACTAATCGGCTGATGACAAGGACGAGCAGAAGCCAATACAGCTGCACTCCAAGCTATTCTATACAACCGAATCGGAGATATCGGACTTATTCTCAGCATAGCCTGACTCGCATCCACCATAAATTCCTGAGAAATAACCCTCCACAACAACCAAACCCCAACACTCCCACTACTAGGCCTAATCTTAGCCGCAACAGGAAAATCCGCCCAATTTGGACTCCACCCCTGACTCCCTGCCGCTATAGAAGGCCCAACTCCAGTATCCGCCCTACTACACTCAAGCACAATAGTCGTAGCCGGCATCTTCCTACTCATCCGCACTCACCCCCTATTCTCCAACAACCAAACCGCTATAACCCTATGCCTATGCCTAGGAGCCATATCCACACTATTTGCCGCCACATGCGCCCTAACACAAAATGACATCAAAAAAATCATTGCCTTCTCCACATCAAGTCAACTGGGCCTAATAATAGTCACCATCGGCCTAAACCTGCCACAACTAGCATTCCTACATATCTCTACACATGCCTTCTTCAAAGCCATACTATTCCTCTGCTCAGGGTCCATCATTCATAACCTCAACGGGGAACAAGACATTCGAAAAATAGGAGGCCTGCAAAAAACACTCCCAACAACAACTTCATGCCTAACCATTGGCAATCTCGCTCTAATAGGAACCCCATTCCTAGCCGGATTTTACTCAAAAGACCTAATCATCGAAAACCTAAACACCTCATATCTAAACACCTGAGCCCTCCTAATCACCCTACTAGCCACATCATTCACCGCAACCTACAGCTTACGAATAACCATAATAGTCCAAACAGGACCCACTCGCATCCCTACAATCACACCCATAAACGAAAACAACCCAAAAATCATCAACCCAATCACTCGCCTAGCGCTAGGAAGTATCGCTGCTGGCTTACTTATTACATCGTACATCACTCCAACAAAAACACCCCCCATAACCATACCAACATATATAAAAACCGCAGCTCTACTACTAACAATCCTAGGCATCATTCTAGCCATCGAACTCACAAACATAACCCATACATTAACCCACCCCAAACAAAACATATACCTAAACTTCTCCTCCACACTAGGCTACTTCAACCCACTAACACATCGCCTAACCTCTACAAACCTAATACACATCGGACAAAAAATTTCCTCCCACCTTATTGACCTATCATGGTACAAAAAAATAGGACCAGAAGGACTCGCTGATCTACAACAATCCGCAGCCAAAACCTCTACCATCATACACACAGGACTCATCAAAACCTATCTAGGATCATTCGCCCTATCCATCCTAATCCTCCTAATAATACACAGAACCCACTAATGGCCCCAAACCTACGCAAGCACCATCCCCTCCTAAAAATAGTCAATAACTCGCTAATCGACCTACCAACCCCCTCCAACATCTCCTCCTGATGAAACTTCGGATCCCTACTAGGCATGTGCTTAATCACCCAAATCTTAACAGGCCTACTACTAGCAATACATTACACCGCAGACACAACTCTAGCCTTCTCATCCGTTGCCCACACATGTCGAAACGTTCAATACGGCTGATTAATCCGCAACCTCCACGCAAACGGAGCCTCAATATTCTTCATCTGCATTTACCTTCATATCGGACGAGGCTTCTACTACGGCTCATACCTAAACAAAGAAACCTGAAACACAGGAGTAATCCTCCTACTGACCCTCATAGCAACCGCCTTCGTAGGCTATGTCCTCCCATGAGGCCAAATATCCTTCTGAGGTGCAACCGTAATCACCAATCTATTCTCCGCCATCCCATACATCGGACAAACCTTAGTAGAATGAGCCTGAGGGGGATTTTCAGTAGATAACCCCACACTAACCCGCTTCTTCGCACTACACTTTCTACTACCATTCATAATCGCAGGACTAACCCTAATCCACCTCACCTTCCTTCACGAATCTGGCTCGAACAACCCACTAGGCCTCCAATCCAATTGTGATAAAATCCCATTCCACCCCTACTTCTCACTAAAAGACCTAGTAGGATTCATCATCATACTCCTCCTACTAACAACCCTGGCCCTCTTCTCCCCAACCCTCCTAGGAGACCCAGAAAACTTCTCCCCAGCTAACCCCCTAGTAACCCCACCCCACATCAAACCAGAATGATATTTCCTATTCGCATATGCTATCCTACGATCCATCCCCAACAAACTAGGAGGCGTAATAGCCCTAGCAGCCTCCGTACTAATTCTCTTCCTAGCCCCACTCCTTCATAAATCAAAACAACGAACCATAACCTTCCGTCCCCTATCCCAAGCCCTATTCTGAATCCTAGTAACTAACCTATTCATTCTAACATGAATTGGCAGCCAACCAGTAGAACACCCATTCATCATCATCGGCCAGCTAGCCTCTCTCACCTACTTCATAATTCTTTTAATCCTCTTCCCAATTACCGCCACACTAGAAAACAAACTACTTAACTACTAAAACACTCTAATAGTTTATATAAAACATTGGTCTTGTAAACCAAAGACTGAAGATCTATACCCTTCTTAGAGTTTACCTTTCCCCCCCCCCCCCCTTCCCCCCCCGAAGGGGTATTTTGCCCATAATCCATGTACTATTACATACTATTCTAGCCCACATAATACATTACATCCATGCTACAAACCCATTAATATTAAGACAGACACTCCTCTTACAGAACACATCCTACTTTCACAGTACCCTTCCCGCCGGCGTAGCCCAAAAAGCCTAGTGCAATGGTTTAAGGACTCAAAACATGTTAGGTTATACATGAATTTTATACTCTAGAACACGGTATATGTTAGATGTACATACCATTAATGGTAACAGGACCATTCATGACACAACTCTCGTAGTACCTATTTCTAAAGGACTGGGTTATTTATTAATCGTTCACCTCACGTGAAATCAGCAACGCACCGCATATAAGATCCTAAGATACTAGCTTCAGGCCCATTCTTTCCCCCTACACCCCTCACGCTACTTGCTCTTTTGCGCCTCTGGTTCCTTTTTCAGGGCCATAGCACATATTAAACCTCTAATCTTGTTATTCACAGATACATTCATACTATTTCAGGTACACGCTACCTCGTAATCGCGGCTACCGGGTGGTTTTTTTCTATTGGTTCCTTTTTTTTTTCTTGGAATCCTCACAGGTGGCCCATGGTAGTTAGAGCAGGAGCTTACAATCTAAGACGTGGGCTACGCTGGCTCACGGGCTTGTTCGTCACTTTCACGAGTTGCTGAATGAGACGGTTTCAAGAGTCCGGGGAATCATATCAACACTGATGCACTTTGTTTATCATTCACTACTATGATCTTACTAGATCTCCTCATGGTGTTATTATATTCATGCTCGTTAGACATATTTTACCACTTTACATTTCCTCTAACTTTTCTAACAAAACTAGGAACTTTCGACTAAATTTTTACACCTCATCATCACAAAATTTTTCATCATATATTCATGTTTTTTTCGTTCATCGTTTCCGCTGAAGTTCCATTAATAAACGAATACCATAAAAACGCAAAATTTTCAACATACATTCCACAAATCATCACGATTTAACACCATAAACTCTCCTAATATCTCTATAAAACCACAAACAACGTTCCAATACGTAAAATCACACCATTACACCCAACCAATCAAACCCCCTCACCCAAATATCATCAGAGAAAAAGGAATTGAACCTTCACTTCCAACTCCCAAAGCTGGCGTTCTATATTAAACTATTCTCTGCACCCTTTCCTTTTACCCTTTCCCCTAAACTGCCCGAATAGCCCCACGAGACAATCCCCGTACAAGCTCCAACACCACAAACAACGTTAGCAATAACCCCCACCCTGCCACTAAAAACATCCCCACCCCCAACGAATAAAATAACGCAACCCCACTAAAATCTAACCGAACCAAAAACATTCCGGCACTGTCAACAGTAACAGCCCCAAACTTCAAACACTCTACAACATCCCCGACAATTACACCCACAACAACCACTAAAACAAACCCGATCCCATACCCAACCACCCGTCAATCCCCCCAAGCCTCCGGAAAAGGATCCGCCGCCAACGAAACAGAATAAACAAAAACCACCAACATACCACCCAAATACACCATAAACAATACCAAAGATACAAACGAAACCCCCAAACTTAACAATCACCCACAACCCACTACAGACGCCACTACCAAGCCAACCACTCCATAATAAGGAGACGGATTAGATGCCACCGCCAGCCCTCCCAAAACAAAACATACTGCTATAATAACAACAAAATAAATCATAATAAATTCCTACTTGGCCTTTCTCCAAGATCAATGGCCTGAAAAACCACTGTTGTCAAACTTCAACTATAGGAACACCATAACACCCACCATCACACTTCTTATATACATCATTTTTTCACCACTTCCTCGCCGCTGGAGTTACATTAATATACCAAACCTCTTACCACTCATTATATCCATCACATCACAACCCTACACTATTAACCCTACCCCCCTACAAACAACAAACAACAAACAACAAACAACAAACAACAAACAACAAACAACAAACAACAAACAACAAACAACAAACAACAAACAACAAACAACAAACAACAAACAACAAACAACAAACAACAAACAACAAACAACAAACAACAAACAACAAACAACAAACAACAAACAACAAACAACAAACAACAAACAACAAACAACAAACAACAAACTGTTCCTGTAGCTTAGCTCAAAGCATGGCACTGAAGATGCCAAGACGGCTACTACACTGCCCAGGGACAAAAGACTTAGTCCTAACCTTACAGTTAGTTTTTGCTAGATATATACATGCAAGTATCCGCGTCCCAGTGTAAATGCCCTTAACCTCTTACAAAGATAAAAGGAGCAGGCATCAGGCGCGCCTCCAAACATTGCAGCCCAAAACGCCTTGCTTGGCCACACCCCCACGGGTATTCAGCAGTAATTAACATTAAGCAATAAGTGCAAACTTGACTTAGCCATAGCAACCTCACTAGGGCTGGTAAATCTTGTGCCAGCCACCGCGGTCACACAAGAAGCCCGAATTAACTGTAATACGGCGTAAAGAGTGGTGTACGTACTATCACTTGATCTAGGACCAAAATGCAGCTGAGCTGTCATAAGCCCAAGCTACACCCAAAGCCACCATTAAAATGATCCTAGTAGAATGCCGATAGACCAGACCCACTAAAGCTAGGGTACAAACTGGGATTAGATACCCCACTATGCCTAGCCCTAAATCCTGATACTTAGCCCTACCAAAGTATCCGCCCGAGAACTACGAGCACAAACGCTTAAAACTCTAAGGACTTGGCGGTGTCCCAAATCCACCTAGAGGAGCCTGTTCTGTAATCGATAACCCACGCTACACCCAACCGCCCCTAGCCCAAGCAGCCTACATACCGCCGTCGCCAGCCCACCTCCACTGAGAGCACAACAGTGGGCTCAATAGCCCTACTGCTAGCAAGACAGGTCAAGGTATAGCTTATGGGACGGAAGAAATGGGCTACATTTTCTACCTATAGAAAACACGAAAAGAGATATGAAATTATCCCTGGAAGGCGGATTTAGCAGTAAAGGGGAATAATAAAGCCCCCTTTAAACCGGCTCTGGGACACGTACATACCGCCCGTCACCCTCCTCATAAGCTACAAATCCCAATAACTAATACACCCACGAGCTAAAGATGAGGTAAGTCGTAACAAGGTAAGTGTACCGGAAGGTGTACTTAGAACACCAAGGCATAGCTACAATATAAAGCATTCAGCTTACACCTGAAAGATATCTGTATCTAACCAGATTGCCTTGAAGCCCCC
>JAUNZM010003222.1:0-17208 GCA_033459285.1 Clamator glandarius
CCCCCATTCTCTGACCCCCCATTCTCTGACCCCCCCTTTTTGCCCCCCCATTCTCTGACCCCCCCATTCTCTGACCCCCCCCTTTTTGCCCCCCCATTCTCTGACCCCCCCATTCTCTGATCCCCCCTTTTTGCCCCCCCATTCTCTGACGCCCCCATCCTCTGACCCCCCCTTTTTTGCCCCCCATTCTCTGACCCCCCATTCTCTGACCCCCCCATTCTCTGACCCCCCCCATTCTCTGACCCCCCCCCTTTTTGCCCCCCCATTCTCTGACCCCCCCCATTCTCTGACCCCCCCTTTTTTGCCCCCCCATTCTCTGACCCCCCATTCTCTGACCCCCCCATTCTCTGACCCCCCCATTCTCTGACCCCCCCTTTTTGCCCCCCCATTCTCTGACCCCCCCATTCTCTGACCCCCCCATTCTCTGACCCCCCCATTCTCTGACCCCCCCTTTTTGCCCCCCCATTCTCTGACCCCCCCCTTTTGTCCCCCCCTTCTCTGACCCCCCCCATTCTCTGACCCCCCCCTTTTTGCCCCCCCCCCCAGGAGTGGGGCCCCCCCGGAGCCCTGGAGCCCCCCCAGAACGGTTGGGGGGGGGCCTGGCCCAGTGACGGGGTTCATCGCCTCCGCGTCGACTTCAAGGTGGGGACCCCAAATTCCACCCCCCCCCCCCCCCCCACTACCCCGTACCCCAAAACCTGCCCAGGACCCCCAAACCCCACCCCAGACCCATCCCTGCCCCTCAGGGCCCCCCCCCCCCCGCACCCCAAAACACCCCCAGGACCCCCCCCCAGACCCCCAATAATCCCCAAAACCCCTCCTGGACACCTCCCCCCCTGCACCCCAAAACCCCCCCCAGGTCCCCCCTCAGACCCCCAATAATCCCTCAAAACTCCCCAGGACTCCCCCTGCACCCCAAAACCCCCTCAGGACCCACCCCAGACCCCCAATAACCACCCAACCCCCCGCCAGGACTCCCCCTGCACCCCAAAACCCCCTCAGGACCCCTCCTAGACCCCCAATAACCCCTCAAAACTCCCCCAGGACTCCCCCTGCACCCCAAAAACCCCCCCAGGTCCCCCCCAGACCCCCAATAACCGCTCAAAACTCCCCCAGGACTCCCCCTGCACCCCAAAACCCCCTCAGGACCCACCCCAGACCCCCAATAACCACCCAACTCCCCCCCCCATGACCTCCCCCGGACCCCAAAAACCACCCAGGACCCCCTCCCAGACCCCCAATAACCCCTCAAAACTCCCCAGGACTCCCCCTGCACCCCAAAACCCCCTCAGGACCCACCCCAGACCCCCAGTAACCCCTCAAAACTCCCCCAGGACTCCCCCTGCACCCCAAAACCCCCTCAGGACCCACCCCAGACCCCCAATAACCACCCAACCCCCCCCCAGGACCTCCCCCGGACCCCAAAAACCCCCCAGGTCCCCCCTCAGACCCCCAATAACCCCTCAAAACTCCCCCAGGACTCCCCCTGCACCCCAAACCCCCCCCCAGGTCCCCCCTCAGACCCCCAATAACCCCTCAAAACTCCCCCAGGACTCCCCCTGCACCCCAAAACCCCCTCAGGACCCACCCCAGACCCCCAATAACCACCCAACTCCCCCCCCCATGACCTCCCCCGGACCCCAAAAACCACCCAGGACCCCCTCCCAGACCCCCAATAACCCCTCAAAACTCCTCAGGACTCCCCCTGCACCCCAAAACCCCCTCAGGACCCACCCCAGACCCCCAATAACCACCCAACTCCCCCCCAGGACCTCCCCCGGACCCCAAAAACCCCCCAGGACCCCCTCCCCAGACCCCCAAACTCTCCCCGAGAACCACCCTGCACCCCAAAATTCCCCCAGGACCCCCAAAATCTCCCCAGGACCCCCGGAACCCCCTGATCCATTGAAGCTCTCAATACCCAACCATAGAGCTGCCCCATCCCCAACCCTAGAGCGCCCCCACCCCAACCATAGAGTCCGCATTGATATCTATGGGGTAATGTGGGCGAGAGCGTCTCCTCCCGTGTCCCTTCAGCCCCCTCCATCTCTCTCCCCAACCATAGAGTTTCTTTATCCCTAGAGCGCCCCCACCCCAACCATAGAGTCCGCATTGATATCTATGGGGTAATGTGGGCGAGAGCGTCTCCTCCCGTGTCCCTTCAGCCCCCTCCATCGCTCTCCCCAACCATAGAGTTTCTTTATCCCTAGAGCGTCCCCACCCCAACCATAGAGTCCGCATTGATATCTATGGGGTAATGTGGGCGAGAGCGTCTCCTCCCGTGTCCCTTCAGCCCCCTCCATCTCTCTCCCCAACCATAGAGTTTCTTTATCCCTAGAGCGTCCCCACCCCAACCATAGAGTCCGCATTGATATCTATGGGGTAATGTGGGCGAGAGCGTCTCCTCCCGTGTCCCTTCAGCCCCCTCCATCGCTCTCCCCAACCATAGAGTTTCTTTATCCCTAGAGCGCCCCCACCCCAACCATAGAGTCCGCATTGATATCTATGGGGTAATGTGGGCGAGAGCGTCTCCTCCCGTGTCCCTTCAGCCCCCTCCATCTCTCTCCCCAACCATAGAGTTTCTTTATCCCTAGAGCGTCCCCACCCCAACCATAGAGTCGCCATTGAGATCTATGGGGTAATGTGGGCGAGAGCGTCTCCTCCCGTGTCCCTTCAGCCCCCTCCATCGCTCTCCCCAACCATAGAGTTTCTTTATCCCTAGAGCGCCCCCTCCCCAACCATAGAGTCGCCATTGAGATCTATGGGGGATGGGGCACGAGCGCCCCCTCCTTGGTCCCTTCTGCCCCTTCCCCGACTCTATGGTTGCCCCGCAGGAGGACTGCGCCCTGGACAACGTGTGGCTCATGGGGGGACTCAGCATCGTCTCCTCCGTCCCCGTCACCGCACCCCTCGTCTGCCTGCTCTGTGCCAGCAAAGGCCTCCACCAGGTCTGCACCCCAAAAACGGGGCCCCCCTCATCCCTCGGGGACCCCCAGAAAGACTCAGGAAGCCAAAACCACCCTAAAAATACCCCCGAACCGCCCGAAAATAGCTCCAGAAACACACAAAGATGTCGAAAACCACCCCAAAACCACGAAGAATCCATCCAAACCCACCCAAATCACTGTAAAAAAGCCCCAAACAGCCCCAAAACGATCGAAAAACGCGTCAAAGCCCCAGAGAACCCATGCAAAATCACTCAGAACCACGGGGAGACGATGCAAAACCACACAAATCACCGTAAAAACACCTCGAACTGCTCCAAAAACACGGAGAATCCATCCAAAACCACCCAAATCACTGTAAAAACACCCTAAACAGCCCCAAAACAGCCTCAAAGCCACGTAGAACCCATCCAGATTCACTCAAAACTACCCAAAATCCATCCCAAACCACCCAAATCCCCATAAAAACACCCTGAACAGCTCCAAAAACACGGAGAATCCACCCAAAACCACCCAAATCCCCATAAAAACCCCTCAAACTGCTCCAAAAACATGGAGAATCCACCCAAAACCACCCAAATCCCCATAAAAACACCCTGAACAGCTCCAAAAACACGGAGAATCCATCCAAAACCACCCAAATCCCCATAAAAACCCCTCAAACTGCTCCAAAAACACGGAGAATCCACCCAAAACCACCCAAATCCCCATAAAAACCCCTCAAACTGCTCCAAAAACACGGAGAATCCACCCAAAACCACCCAAATCCCCATAAAAACCCCTCAAACTGCTCCAAAAACATGGAGAATCCACCCAAATCCCCGTAAAAACCCCTCAAACTGCTCTAAAAACACGGAGAATCCATCCAAAACCACCCAAATCCCCATAAAAACCCCTCAAACTGCTCCAAAAACACGGAGAATCCACCCAAAACCACCCAAATCCCCATAAAAACCCCTCAAACTGCTCCAAAAACACGGAGAATCCACCCAAATCCACCCAAATCCCCATAAAAACCCCTCAAACTGCTCCAAAAACACGGAGAATCCATCCAAAACCACCCAAATCCCCATAAAAACCCCTCAAACTGCTCCAAAAACACGGAGAATCCACCCAAATCCACCCAAATCCCCATAAAACCCCCTCAAACTGCTCCAAAAACACGGAGAATCCATCCCAAACCACCCAAATCCCCATAAAAACCCCTCAAACTGCTCCAAAAACACGGAGAATCCACCCAAATCCACCCAAATCCCCATAAAAACCCCTCAAACTGCTCCAAAAACACGGAGAATCCATCCAAATCCACCCAAATCCCCATAAAACCCCCTCAAACTGCTCCAAAAACACGGAGAATCCATCCAAATCCACCCAAATCCCCATAAAAACCCCTCAAACTGCTCCAAAAACACGGAGAATCCACCCAAATCCACCCAAATCCCCATAAAAACCCCTCAAACTGCTCCAAAAACACGGAGAATCCATCCAAATCCACCCAAATCCCCATAAAAACCCCTCAAACTGCTCCAAAAACACGGAGAATCCATCCAAATCCACCCAAATCCCCATAAAAACCCCTCAAACTGCTCCAAAAACACGGAGAATCCACCCAAATCCACCCAAATCCCCATAAAAACCCCTCAAACTGCTCCAAAAACACGGAGAATCCACCCAAATCCACCCAAATCCCCATAAAAACCTCTCAAACTGCTCCAAAAACACGGAGAATCCACCCAAATCCACCCAAATCCCCATAAAAACCCCTCAAACTGCTCCAAAAACACGGAGAATCCATCCAAATCCACCCAAATCCCCATAAAAACCCCTCAAACTGCTCCAAAAACACGGAGAATCCATCCAAATCCACCCAAATCCCCATAAAACCCCTCAAACTGCTCCAAAAACACGGAGAATCCACCCAAATCCAACCAAATTGTCAATTTTTGGAAGGTTCGGGGCTATTTTTCGGGATTCTCCTCTCTTTTTGGAAGGTTCGGGGCTATTTTTTGGGATTCTCCGCTCTTTTTGGAAGGTTCGGGGCTATTTTTCGGGATTCTCCTCTCTTTTTGGAAGGTTCGGGGCTATTTTTCGGGATTTTCCTCTATTTTTGGAAGGTTCGGAGCTATTTTTTGGGATTTTCCTCTATTTTTGGAAGGTTCGGGGCTATTTTTCGGGATTCTCCTCTATTTTTGGAAGGTTCGGGGCTATTTTTCAGGATTTTCCTCTATTTTTGGAAGGTTCGGGGCTATTTTTCAGGATTTTCCTCTCTTTTTGGAAGGTTCGGGGCTATTTTTCGGGATTCTCCTCTATTTTTGGAAGGTTCGGGGCTATTTTTCGGGATTCTCCTCTATTTTTGGAAGGTTCGGGGCTATTTTTCGGGATTCTCCTCTATTTTTGGAAGGTTCGGGGCTATTTTTCGGGATTCTCCTCTATTTTTGGAAGGTTCGGGGCTATTTTTCGGGATTCTCCTCTATTTTTGGAAGGTTCGGGGCTATTTTTCGGGATTCTCCTCTATTTTTGGAAGGTTCGGGGCTATTTTTCGGGATTTTCCTCTCTTTTCGGAAGGTTCGGGGCTATTTTTCGGGATTCTCCTCTATTTTTGGAAGGTTCGGGGCTATTTTTGGGGATTCTCCTCTATTTTTGGAAGGTTCAGGGCTATTTTTCGGGATTTTCCTCTCTTTTTGGAAGGTTCGGGGCTATTTTTCGGGATTCTCCTCTATTTTTGGAAGGTTCGGGGCTATTTTTCGAAGATTTTTTGCTCTTTTTCGAAGATTTTTGCTCTTTTTTGAACATTTTTTGCTCTTTTTCGAAGATTTTTGGCTCTTTTTCGAAGATTTTGTCTATTTTGAGAGGATTTGGGGCTATTTGGGGGAGATTTTCCTCTATTTGGGGGAGATTTTGGGCTCTTTTTGAAGATTTCTGTCTATTTTTAGACGGTTTTGTCTAATTTTAGAAGGTTTGGGGCTGTTTTGGCGAGATTCCACGCTCTTTTCCGAAGGTTTTTGGCTCTTTTTGATTATTTTGAGCCCTTTTTGTAAGATTTGGGGCAATTTTTGAAAGATTTTAGCCGTTTTTTGCAATTTTTTTTCCGATTTGAAGACGTTTTGGGCCGTTTTAGGGAGGTTTGGGGCTATTTTTCATCATTCTGAGCTGCTTTGGGGAGATTCCACGCTCTTTTCAGAAGGTTTTTGGCTCTTTTTGAATGTTTTGAGCCCTTTTTATAGGATTTGGGGCAATTTTTGGAAGGTTTTTGCTGTTTTTGCAATTTTTTTTCCGATTTGAGGAGGTTTTGGGGAGTTTTGGGGCTATTTTTCATCATTCTGAGCTGCTTTGGGGAAGTTCCACGCTCTTTTCAGAAGGTTTTTGGCTCTTTTTGAATGTTTTGAGCCCTTTTTGTAAGATTTGGGGCAATTTTTGGAAGGTTTTAGCCGTTTTTTGGGAATTTTTTTCCGGCTTGGGGAGGTTTTGGGGCGTTTTGGGGAGTTTTGGGGCTATTTTTCATCATTCTGAGCTGCTTTGGGGAGATTCCACGCTCTTTTCAGAAGGTTTTTGGCTCTTTTTGAATGTTTTGAGCCCTTTTTGTAAGATTTGGGGCAATTTTTGGAAGGTTTTAGCCGTTTTTTGCAATTTTTTTTCCGATTTGAAGACGTTTTGGGCCGTTTTAGGGAGTTTTGGGGCTGTTTTTCATCATTCTGAGCTGCTTTGGGGAAGTTCCACGCTCTTTTCAGAAGGTTTTTGGCTCTTTTTGATTATTTTGAGCCCTTTTTGTAAGATTTGGGGCAATTTTTGGAAGGTTTTTGCTGTTTTTTGCAATTTTTTTTCCGATTTGAGGAGGTTTTGGGGAGTTTTGGGGCTATTTTTCATCATTCTGAGCTGCTTTGGCGAGATTCCACGCTCTTTTCAGAAGGTTTTTGGCTCTTTTTGATTATTTTGAGCCCTTTTTGTAAGATTTGGGGCAATTTTTGGAAGGTTTTAGCCGTTTTTTGCAATTTTTTTTCCGATTTGAAGACGTTTTGGGCCGTTTTAGGGAGTTTTGGGGCTGTTTTTCATCATTCTGAGCTGCTTTGGGGAAGTTCCACGCTCTTTTCAGAAGGTTTTTGGCTCTTTTTGAATGTTTTGAGCCCTTTTTATAGGATTTGGGGCAATTTTTGGAAGGTTTTTGCTGTTTTTGCAATTTTTTTTCCGATTTGAGGAGGTTTTGGGGAGTTTTGGGGCTATTTTTCATCATTCTGAGCTGCTTTGGGGAAGTTCCACGCTCTTTTCAGAAGGTTTTTGGCTCTTTTTGAATGTTTTGAGCCCTTTTTGTAAGATTTGGGGCAATTTTTGGAAGGTTTTAGCCGTTTTTTGGGAATTTTTTTCCGGCTTGGGGAGGTTTTGGGGCGTTTTGGGGAGTTTTGGGGCTATTTTTCATCATTCTGAGCTGCTTTGGGGAGATTCCACGCTCTTTTCAGAAGGTTTTTGGCTCTTTTTGAATGTTTTGAGCCCTTTTTGTAAGATTTGGGGCAATTTTTGGAAGGTTTTAGCCGTTTTTTGCAATTTTTTTTCCGATTTGAAGACGTTTTGGGCCGTTTTAGGGAGTTTTGGGGCTGTTTTTCATCATTCTGAGCTGCTTTGGGGAAGTTCCACGCTCTTTTCAGAAGGTTTTTGGCTCTTTTTGATTATTTTGAGCCCTTTTTGTAAGATTTGGGGCAATTTTTGGAAGGTTTTTGCTGTTTTTTGCAATTTTTTTTCCGATTTGAGGAGGTTTTGGGGAGTTTTGGGGCTATTTTTCATCATTCTGAGCTGCTTTGGCGAGATTCCACGCTCTTTTCAGAAGGTTTTTGGCTCTTTTTGATTATTTTGAGCCCTTTTTGTAAGATTTGGGGCAATTTTTGGAAGGTTTTAGCCGTTTTTTGCAATTTTTTTTCCGATTTGAAGACGTTTTGGGCCGTTTTAGGGAGTTTTGGGGCTGTTTTTCATCATTCTGAGCTGCTTTGGGGAAGTTCCACGCTCTTTTCAGAAGGTTTTTGGCTCTTTTTGAATGTTTTGAGCCCTTTTTATAGGATTTGGGGCAATTTTTGGAAGGTTTTTGCTGTTTTTTGCAATTTTTTTTCCGATTTGAGGAGGTTTTGGGGAGTTTTGGGGCTATTTTTCATCATTCTGAGCTGCTTTGGGGAAGTTCCACGCTCTTTTCAGAAGGTTTTTGGCTCTTTCTGAATGTTTTGAGCCCTTTTTGTAAGATTTGGGGCAATTTTTGGAAGGTTTTAGCCGTTTTTTGGGGATTTTTTTTCCGGCTTGGGGAGGTTTTGGGGCGTTTGGGGGAGTTTTGCGGCTGCTTTTTGGCGTTTCGGGCTGTTCGGGGGAGGTTTGGGGCTGGTTTTCGAAGGTGCCGGGCTGTTTTTTCGGGGTTTTTTTTGCGATTGGGAGGGGCTCGGGGGCGTTTTTGGGGGTTCTGAGCCCCGTTTCTCTGCGTCTCCCCGCAGCTGGTGCTGTGCCAGGTTTGCTGCCAGCCCTTCCACGCCTTCTGCCTGGGGGCCGAGGAGGCGCCGGCGCGGGGCGAGCGCTGGAGCTGCCGCCGCTGCAAGGCCTGTCAGGCCTGCGCACGCAGGGGGAGCCCCCACAGGGTGGGGGACACGGGGCGCGGAAACGGGGGGGACACGGGCTCGGTGGGGACTTGGGGGGCGATGGGGGGCGATGGCACCAATGGGGACCTGGGGGGCGATGGGGTCGATGGGGACTTGGGGGGCGATGGGGGCAATGGCACCAATGGGGACCTGGGGGGCGATGGGGTCGATGGGGACTTGGGGGGCGATGGGGACTTGGGGGGCGATGGGGTCAATGGGGACTTGGGGGGCGATGGGGACTTGGGGGGCGATGGGATCAATGGGGACTTGGGGGGCGATGGGGGCGATGGCACCAATGGGGACCTGGGGGGCGATGGGGTCGATGGGGACTTGGGGGGCGATGGGGTCGATGGGGACTTGGGGGGCGATGGGGACTTGGGGGGCAATGGGGACCTGGGGGGCAATGGGGTCAATGGGGACTTGGGGGGCGATGGGGACCTGGGGGGTGATGGGGTCAATGGGGACTTGGGGGGCGATGGGGGCGATGGCACCAATGGGGACCTGGGGGGTGATGGGGTCAATGGGGACTTGGGGGGCGATGGGGGCGATGGCACCAATGGGGACCTGGGGGGCGATGGGGTCGATGGGGACTTGGGGGGCGATGGGGTCGATGGGGACTTGGGGGGCGATGGGGACGTGGGGGGCGATGGGATCAATGGGATCAATGGGGACTTGGGGGGTGATGGGATCAATGGGGACTTGGGGGGCAATGGGGGCGATGGCACCAATGGGGACCTGGGGGGCGATGGGGTCGATGGGGACTTGGGGGGCGATGGGGTCAATGGCACCAATGGGGACTTGGGGGGCAATGGGATCAATGGGACCAATGGGGACTTGGGGGGCAATGGGGTCAATGGGGACTTGAGGGGCGATGGGGTCAGTGGGGACTTGGGGGGCGATGGGATCAATGGGGACTTGGGGGGCGATGGGATCAATGGGGACCTGGGGGGCAATGGGGTCAATGGGGACCTGGGGGGCGATGGGATCAATGGGGACTTGGGGGGCGATGGGGACCTGGGGGGCAATGGGGTCAATGGGGACCTGGGGGGCGATGGGATCAATGGGGACTTGGGGGGCGATGGGGACCTGGGGGGCGATGGGATCAATGGGGACCTGGGGGGTGATGGGATCAATGGGGACTTGGGGGGCGATGGGATCAATGGGGACCTGGGGGGCGATGGGATCAATGGGGACTTGGGGGGCAATGGGATCAATGGGGACTTGGGGGGCGATGGGATCAATGGGGACCTGGGGGGCGATGGGATCAATGGGGACCTGGGGGGTGATGGGATCAATGGGGACTTGGGGGGCAATGGGATCAATGGGGACTTGGGGGGCGATGGGATCAATGGGGACTTGGGGGGCGATGGGATCAATGGGGACTTGGGGGGTGATGGGATCAATGGGGACTTGGGGGGCGATGGGATCAATGGGGACCTGGGGGGTGATGGGATCAATGGGGACTTGGGGGGCGATGGGATCAATGGGGACCTGGGGGGTGATGGGATCAATGGGGACTTGGGGGGCAATGGGATCAATGGGGACCTGGGGGGCGATGGGATCAATGGGGTCTTGGGGGGCGATGGGATCAATGGGGACCTGGGGGGTGATGGGATCAATGGGGACTTGGGGGGCAATGGGATCAATGGGGACCTGGGGGGCGATGGGATCAATGGGGACTTGGGGGGCGATGGGATCAATGGGGACCTGGGGGGTGATGGGATCAATGGGGACTTGGGGGGCGATGGGATCAATGGGGACCTGGGGGGCAATGGGGTCAATGGGGACCTGGGGGGTGATGGGATCAATGGGGACTTGGGGGGCAATGGGGTCAATGGGGACTTGGGGGGCGATGGGATCAATGGGGACTTGGGGGGCGATGGGATCAATGGGACCAATGGGGACTTGGGGGGTGATGGGATCGATGGGATCAATGGGGACTTGGGGGCGATGGGGACTTGGGGGGCAATGGGGCCCTGGGGGGCGATGGGGTCAATGGGGACATGGAGGTCAATGGGGACTTGGGGGGCGATGGGATCAATGGGGACTTGGGGGACCCGGGGGACTGGGGGTGGAACTGGGGGGTGATGGGATCGATGGGATCAATGGGGACTTGGGGGGCTCGGGGGGACCCAGTGGGCAGGGGGATCAATGAGATCAATGGGGACTTGGGGGGCAGAGGGATCAATGGAGTCAATGGGGTCAATGGGGACTTGGGGGGCAGAGGGATCAATGGGGTCAATAGGCTCAATGGGACCAAAGGGCCCTTGGGTGCTGGGGGGGGGGTGGGTCTCTAATCCATACTGGTTCATACTGGTTCATACTGGGAGGGCCCTTGGGTGCTGGGTTGGGGGGGGGGGGGGGGGATGTTGAGGTGCTCGAGGGGGGTAGGAGGTGACCCTAGAAGCCCCCCCCCCCGGGTGCCACCGCTCCGTACTGGTTCATACTGGTTGATACTGGTTCATACTGGTTGATACTGGTTTATACTGGTTCATACTGGTTCATACTGGGAGGGCCCTTGGGTGCTGGGTTGGGAGGGGGATGTTGAGGTGCTCGAGGGGGGTAGGAGGTGACCCTAGAAGCCCCCCTCCCCGGGTGCCACCGCTCCGTACTGGTTCATACTGGTTGATACTGGTTCATACTGGTTCATACTGGTTCATACTGGTTCATACTGGGAGGGCCCTTGGGTGCTGGGTTGGGAGGGGGATGTTGAGGTGCTCGAGGGGGGTAGGAGGTGACCCTAGAAGCCCCCCCTCCCCGGGTGCCACCGCTCCATACTGGTTCATACTGGTTGATACTGGTTCATACTGGTTGATACTGGTTCATACTGGTTCATACTGGTTCATACTGGTTCATACTGGGAGGGCCCTTGGGTGCTGGGTTGGGGGGGGGATGTTGAGGTGCTCGAGGGGGGTAGGAGGTGACCCTAGAAGCCCCCCCTCCCCGGGTGCCACCGCTCCATACTGGTTCATACTGGTTGATACTGGTTCATACTGGTTCGTACCGGTTTATACTGGTTCATACTGGTTTATACTGGTGCAGCCGCTGCTGGAATGCTCCCGCTGCCGCCGCTGCTTCCACCCCGGCTGCCTGGGCCCCGGAGCCCCCCCCCCGCGCCCCCCCCCGCGCCTGGGTGAGGCCTAATTGCCCCCCCTAATTACCCCCCCCACCCCTAATTACCCCCCCACCCCTAATCACCCCCCTTAATTACCCCCCAAACCCTTATTTACCCCTCAATTACCCCCCAAACCCCCTTTATTGCCCCCCAAACCCCCCTAATTACCCCCAAACCCCCTTTATTGCCCCCCAAACCCCCTTTATTGCCCCCCAAACCCCCTTAATTACCCCCCAAACCCCCTTAATTGCCCCCCAAACCCCCTTTATTACCCCCCAAACCCCCTTTACTGCCCCCCAAACCCCATTTATTACCCCCCAAACCCCCTTTATTGCCTCCCAAATGCCCTTTATTACCCCCCAAACCCCCTTTATTGCCTCCCAAACCCCCTTAATTACCCCCCAAACCCCCTTTATTGCCCCCCAAACCCCCTTTACTGCCCCCCAAACCCCCTTTATTACCCCCCAAACCCCCTTTACTGCTCCCCAAACCCCCTTTATTACCCCCAAATCGCCTTTATTGCCTCCCAAACCCCCTTTATTACCCACAAACCCCCTTTATTGCCCCCCAAACCCCCTTTATTACCCACATACCCCCTTTATTGCCCCCCAAACCCCCTTTATTACCACCCAAACCCCCTTTATTGCCCCCAAACCCCCTTTATTACCCACAAACCCCCTTTATTGCCCCCCAAACCCCCTTAATTACGCCCCAAACCCCCTTTATTGCCCCCCAAATCCCCTTTATTGCCCCCAAACCCCCTTTATTGCCCCCCAAACCCCCTTTATTGCCCCCTGACCCCCCCTTTTTGCCCCTCTCCAGCTCTGCTGGGGCTGCTCGAGGTGCGGGGGCTGCGGGGCCATCCCGGGGGGGGGCCGGGGGGGACCCCGAATGGGCCCCCGAGGACGGGCTCTGCCCCCCCTGTGCCCGACGGAGACGCCTCGGTGAGGGGGGCTATGAGGATCAGTAAAGGGGGTTCGGGGGCAATAAAGGGGGTTTAGAGGGCAATAAAGGGGGTTTGGGGGCAATAAAGGGGGTTTGGGGGTAATTAAGGGGGTTTGGGGGGCAATAAAGGGGGTTTGGGGAGGGAATAAAGGGGGTTTGGGGGTAATAAAGGGCATTTGAGGGGCAATAAAGGGGGTTTGGGGGGCAATAAAGGGGGTTTGCGGGCAATAAAGGGGTTTGGGGGTTAAAAAAGAGGGTTATGGGGCAATAAAGGGGGTTTGGGGGTAAAAATGGGGGGTTTGGGGGGCAAATAGGGGGGTAAAAAGGGGATTATGGGGCAATAAGGGGGGGGCAATAACTGAGTTTTACCCCCCTGCTCAGGGTCGTTCTGCCCCACATGCGCCTCCTGGGGGGTGAAAGAGGAGGAGGAGGAGGGGGGGGAGCCCCCCCCCTGCCCCCAGTGCGGCCGCCCCACAGGTGAGGGGGGGGGACACTAGGGGGCGCTAAGGGGCTCTATGGGGTCTCTGTGTGTCTCTATGGGGTCTCTATGGGGTCTCTATGGGGTCTCTATGGGTCTCTATGTGGTCTCTATGGGGTCTCTATGGGGTCTCTATGGGGTCCCTATGGGGTCTCTATGGGTCTCTATGGGGTCCCTATGGGTCCCTATGGGGTCCCTATGGGGTCCCTATGGGGTCCCTATGGGGTCTCTATGGGTCCCTATGGGGTCCCTATGGGGTCCCTATGGGGTCTCTATGGGTCCCTATGGGGTCTCTATGGGGTCTCTATGGGGTCCCTATGGGGTCCCTATGGGGTCTCTATGGGGTCCCTATGGGGTCCCTATGGGGTCTCTATGGGGTCTCTATGGGTCTCTATGGGTCCCTATGGGGTCTCTATGGGTCCCTATGGGTCCCTATGGGTCGCTATGGGTCTCTATGGGGTCTCTATGGGTCTCTATGGGTCCCTATGGGTCGCTATGGGGCAGCCGTGGGTCGCTATGGGTCTCTATGGGTCCCTATGGGGTCCCTATGGGGTCTCTATGGGGTTTCTATGGGGTCTCTATGGGTCCCTATGGGGTCTCTATGGGGTCTCTATGGGGTCTCTATGGGTCCCTATGGGGTCCCTATGGGGTCTCTATGGGTCTCTATGGGGTCCCTATGGGGTCCCTATGGGTCCCTATGGGGTCTCTATGGGTCTCTATGGGGTCCCTATGGGGTCTCTATGGGGTCTCTATGGGTCCCTATGGGGTCTCTATGGGGTCTCTATGGGGTCTCTATGGGGTCCCTATGGGGTCTCTATGGGGTCTCTGTGGGTCTCTATGGGGTCCCTATGGGGTCTCTATGGGGTCTCTATGGGTCCCTATGGGGTCCCTATGGGGTCTCTATGGGGTCTCTATGGGGTCTCTATGGGGTCCCTATGGGGTCTCTATGGGGTCTCTATGGGTCTCTATGGGGTCCCTATGGGGTCTCTATGGGGTCCCTATGGGGTCCCTATGGGGTCTCTATGGGGTCCCTATGGGGTCCCTATGGGGTCTCTATGGGGTCTCTATGGGGTCTCTATGGGGTCTCTATGGGGTCTCTATGGGTCCCTATGGGGTCTCTATGGGGTCTCTATGGGGTCTCTATGGGTCCCTATGGGGTCCCTATGGGGTCTCTATGGGTCTCTATGGGGTCCCTATGGGGTCCCTATGGGTCCCTATGGGGTCTCTATGGGTCTCTATGGGGTCCCTATGGGGTCTCTATGGGGTCTCTATGGGTCCCTATGGGGTCTCTATGGGGTCTCTATGGGGTCTCTATGGGGTCCCTATGGGGTCTCTATGGGGTCTCTGTGGGTCTCTATGGGGTCCCTATGGGGTCTCTATGGGGTCTCTATGGGTCCCTATGGGGTCCCTATGGGGTCTCTATGGGGTCTCTATGGGGTCTCTATGGGGTCTCTATGGGGTCCCTATGGGGTCTCTATGGGGTCTCTATGGGTCTCTATGGGGTCCCTATGGGGTCTCTATGGGGTCCCTATGGGGTCCCTATGGGGTCTCTATGGGGTCCCTATGGGGTCCCTATGGGGTCTCTATGGGTCCCTATGGGGTCCCTATGGGGTCTCTATGGGTCTCTATGGGGTCTCTATGGGTCTCTATGGGGTCCCTATGGGGTCCCTATGGGGTCCCTATGGGGTCTCTATGGGGTCTCTATGGGTCTCTATGGGGTCCCTATGGGGTCTCTATGGGTCTCTATGGGGTCCCTATGGGGTCCCTATGGGTCCCTATGGGGTCTCTATGGGGTCTCTATGGGTCTCTATGGGGTCTCTATGGGTCCCTATGGGGTCTCTATGGGGTCTCTATGGGGTCTCTATGGGTCCCTATGGGGTCTCTATGGGGTCTCTATGGGGTCCCTATGGGGTCTCTATGGGGTCTCTATGGGTCTCTATGGGGTCCCTATGGGGTCCCTATGGGGTCTCTATGGGGTCCCTATGGGTCTCTATGGGGTCTCTATGGGGTCTCTATGGGTCCCTATGGGTCCCTATGGGGTCCCTATGGGGTCCCTATGGGTCTCTATGGGGTCTCTATGGGGTCCCTATGGGTCTCTATGGGTCCCTATGTGGTCTCTATGGGTCCCTATGGGTCTCTATGGGGCAGCCGTGGGTCGCTATGGGTCTCTATGGGTCTCTATGGGTCCCTATGGGGTCTCTATGGGTCCCTATGGGTCTCTATGGGGTCTCTATGGGTCCCTATGGGTCTCTATGGGGTCTCTATGGGTCTATATGGGTCTCTATGGGGTCTCTATGGGTCCCTATGGGTCTCTATGGGGTCTCTATGGGTCCCTATGGGTCTCTATGGGGTCTCTATGGGTCCCTGTGGGTCTCTATGGGTCGCTATGGGGCAGCCGTGGGTCGCTATGGGTCTCTATGGGTCTCTATGGGTCCCTATGGGGTCCCTATGGGTCTCTATGTGTCTCTATGGGTCCCTATGGGGTCCCTATGGGGTCTCTATGTGTCTCTATGGGGTCCCTATGGGGTCTCTATGGGGTCTCTATGGGTCCCTATGGGGTCTCTATGGGGTCTCTATGGGGTCTCTATGGGGTCTCTATGGGTCCCTATGGGGTCTCTATGGGGTCTCTATGGGTCCCTGTGGGTCTCTATGGGGTCTCTATGGGGTCTCTATGGGTCTCTATGGGTCGCTATGGGTCCCTGTGGGTCTCTATGGGTCCCTATGGGTCTCTATGGGTCGCTATGGGGTCTCTATGGGTCTCTATGGGTCTCTATGGGTCCCTATGGGTCGCTATGGGGCAGCCGTGGGTCGCTATGGGTCTCTCTCTCCCCCAGAGCCTCTATCGGGGCCCCTCTCGCGGGTACTTGGGGGGCTCCTGCGCTCGCCCCACGGCGCCGACCTCCTGCGCTGCCCCCAGGTATCTGTGGGGCTGGGGGGGGGCAGTTAGGGGGCAGGGGGGGCACTTATGGGGCTGGGGGGGGCACTTAGGGGGCAGGGGGGGCACTTGTGGCTGGTGTTTTGGGGTGTTTGGGGGGCGTTTTGGGGTCAATTTGGTGTTTTTTGAGCGTTTTGGGGGCGTTTTGGGGTCAATTTGGTGTTTTTTGAGCGTTTTGGGGGCGTTTTGGGGGGTTTGGGGGGCGTTTTGGGGTCAATTTGGTGTTTTTTGGGCGTTTTGGGGGCGTTTTGGGGCGTTTGGGGGCGTTTTGGGGTCAATTTGGTGTTTTTTGAGCCTTTTGGGGGCGTTTTGGGGGGTTTGGGGGGCGTTTTGGGGTCAATTTGGTGTTTTTTGAGCGTTTTGGGGGCGTTTTGGGGCGTTTGGGGGGCGTTTTGGGGTCAATTTGGTGTTTTTTGAGCGTTTTGGGGTGTTTGGGGGGGCGTTTGGGGAGGTTTTAGGGTGTTTTGGGGGCGTTTTGAGTGGTTTTGGGGGGCGTTTTGGGGCTGGGGGGGGTCCTCACTCTCCTGACCCCCCCCCTTCCCCTCCCAGTGCCCCCCCGGGGGGGTCAAGGGGCACCCAGGACCCTGCGACCTCGGGGCCATCGGGGCCCTCGTGGAGAGCGGCGGCTACGGCTCCGTGGTGAGGGGGGTTAAATAAGGATTTTGGGGGGGTAAATGGGGATTTTGGGGGGTAAATGGGGGTTTTGGGGGGTAAATGGGGGATTTGGGGGGTTAAATGGGGATTTCGGGGGGTAAATGGGGGGTCAATGGGAATTTTGGGGTTAAATGGGGGGTAAAAGGGTCATTTTGGGGGATTAAATGGGGGATTTGGGGGATTAAATTGGGGATTTGGGGGGGTAAATGGGGGTTTTGGGGGGTTAAATGGGGGTTTGGGGGTGGGGGGGCCATATGGGTGCTATGGGGGGGGATCTATGGGGCAGGAGGTCCCACATTTCTATTTTTTTTGGGGGGGGGGGTAGGAGGAGTTCAGCGAGGACGTGGTGGGGGTTCTGCTGCGGGGGGGGGGCGGGCAGAGACCCCCCCGAGGGGGGCGCCCGGGAGCTCTTCATCCAGGTGAGGGGGCCCCATGGGGCTATATGGGACCTGTGGGGCTCTAGGGGTCCCTATGGGGTCTCTATGGGTCTCTATGGGTCTCTATGTGTCTCTATGGGGTCTCTATGGGGTCTC
>JAUNZM010003223.1:0-28055 GCA_033459285.1 Clamator glandarius
TTCTAGAGCCCCCCAGGACCCGTCTAAAAGTACCCAGACCCTTCTAGATCATCCCAGGACCCTTCTAAAAGCCCCTGACCTTTCTAGAGGCCCCCAGGACCCTTCTAAAAGCATCTAGACCCTTCTAGAGCCCCCCAGGACCCTTCTAAAAGCCTCCAGACCCTTCTAGAGCCCCCCAGGACCAATCTAATAGCCCCCAGACCCTTCTAGAGCCTCCCAGGACCCTTCTAAAAGTCACCAGACCCTTCTAGAGCCCTCCAGGACCCTTCTAAAAGCTCCCAGACCCTTCTAGACCCTCCCCGGATCCTTCTAAAAGTCCCCAGACCCTTCTAGAGCCCCCCAGGACCCCTCTAAAACCCTCCAGACCCTTCTAGAGACACCCAGGACCCTTCTAAAAGCCCCCAGACCCTTCTAGAGCCCCCCCAGGACCAATCTAATAGCCCCCAGACCCTTCTAGAGACACCCAGGACCCTTCTAAAAGCCCCCAGACTCTTCTAAAGCCTCCCAGGACCCTTCTAAAAGACCCCAGACCCTTCTACAACCCCCCCAGGACCCATCTAATCGCCTTCAGACGCTTATAGAGCCCCCCCGGACCCTTCTAATAGCCCCCAGACCCTTCTAGAGGCCTCCAGGACCATTCTGAAAGCCCCCAGACACTTCTAGAGGCACCCAGGACCATTCTAAAGTCCCCCAGACCCTTCTAGACCCTCCCCGGATCATTCTAAAAGCCCCAGAACATTCTAGAGCCCCCCAGGACCATTCTAGAAATCTCCAGACCCTTCTAGAGGCGCCCAGGACACTTATAAAAGCACCCAGATTTTTCTAGAGCCTCCCAGAACCCTTCTTAAAGCCCCCATACCATTCTAGAGCTCACAGGACCCATCTAAAAGCATCCAGACCCTTCTAGAGCCCCCCAGGACCCTTCTAAAATCCCCCAGACCCTTCTAGTCCCTCCCTGGATCCATCTAAAAGACCCCAGACCCTTCTAAATCCTCCCAGGACCCTTCTAAAGGCACCCAGACCCTTCTAGACCCTCCCCGGATCCTTCCAAAAGACCACAGACCATTCTAGAGCCCCCCAGGACCCTTCTAAAAGCCTCCAGACCATTCTAGAGCCCCCCAGGACCCTTCTAAAAGCACCCAGACCCTTCTAGAGCCCCCCATGACCCGTCTAAAAGCCACCAGACCTTTCTAGAGGCACCCAGGGCCCCTCTTAAGGCCCCCAGACCATTCTTGAGCACCCCAGGACCCTTCTAAAAGCCCCCAGACCCTTCAAGAGCCCCCCAGGACCCTTCTAAAAGCCCGCAGACACTTCTAGACCCTCCTCGGATCCGTCTAAAAGCCCCCAGACCCTTCTAGAGACACCCAGGACCCTATAAAAGCCCACAGACCCTTCTTGAGGCATCCAGGACCCTTCCAAAAGCCCCCAGACCCTCCTAGAGCCACCCAAGGACCCTTCTCAAAGCCCCCAGACCCTTCTAGATCCCCCAGGACCCTTCTAAAGGCCCCCAGACCCTTCTAGACCCTCCCCGGATCGTTCTAAAAGCCCCCAGACCCTTCTAGACCCTCCCCGGATCCTTTTAAAAGACACCAGACCCTTCTAAAACCTCCCAGGACCCTTCTACAATACCCCAGACCATTCTAGAGGCCCCCAGTACCCTTCTAAAAGCCCCCAGACCCTTCTAGAGCCCCCCAGGACCCTTCTAAAAGCCCCCAGACCCTTCTAGAGCCACCCAGGACCCTTCTAAAAGCACCCAGAACCTTCTAGAGCGCCCCAGGACCCTTCAAAAGCCCCGAGACCCTTCTAGAGCCCCCCAGGACCATTCTAAAATCCCCCAGACCCTTCTATAGGCACCCAGGACCCTTCTAAAAGCACCCAGACCCTTCTAGAGCCCCCCAGGACCCTTCTAAAAGCCACCAGACCCTTCTAGAGGCCCCCAGGACCCTTCTAAAAGACCCCAGACCTTTCTAGAGCCACCAGGACCCTTCTAAAAGCCCCCAGACAATTCTAGAGCCCCCCCGGACCCATCTAATAGCCCCCAGACCCTTCTAGAGCACCCCCGGACCCTTCTAATAGCCCCCAGGCGCTTTTAGAGGCCCCCAGTACCATTTTGAAAGACCCCTAACCCTTCTAGATGCACCCAGGACCTGTCTAAATGCACCCAGACCCTTCTAAAAGCCCCCAGAACTTTCTAGAGTTCCCCATGACCTTTCTAAAAGCCCCCAGACCCTTCTAGAGACCCCCAGGACCCTTCTAAAAGCCCCCAGACCCTTCTAGAGCCCCCCAGGACCCTTCTAAAATCCCCCAGACACTTCTAGTCCCTACCTGGATCCATCTAAAAGAACCCAGACCCTTCTAAATCCTCCCAGGACCCTTCTAAAGGCACCCAGACCCTTCTAGACCCTCCCCGGATCCTTCCAAAAGACCCCAGACCAATCTAGAGCCCCCCAGGACCCTTCTAAAAGCCTCCAGACCATTCTAGAGCCCCCCAGGACCCTTCTAAAAGCACCCAGACCCTTCTAGAGCCCCCCATGACCCGTCTAAAAGCCACCAGACCCTTCTAGAGGCACCCAGGGCCCCTCTTAAGGCCCCCAGACCATTCTAGAGCACCCCAGGACCCTTCTAAAAGCCCCCACACCCTTCTAGAGCCCCCCAGGACCCTTCTAAAAGCCCGCAGACACTTCTAGACCCTCCTCGGATCTGTCTAAAAGCCCCCAGACCCTTCTAGAGACACCCAGGACCTTTCTAAAAGCCCCCAGACCCTTCTAGAGCCCCCCAGGACCCTTCTAAAAGCCCCCAGACCCTTCTAGAGCCCCCTGGACTCTTCTACAAGCACCCAGACCCTTCTAGAGCCCCCCAGGACCCTTCTAAAAGCCCCCAGACCCTTCTAGAGCCCCCCAGGACCCTTCTAAAGGCCCCCAGACCCTTCTAGACCCTCCCCGGATCGTTCTAAAAGCCCCCAGATACTCCTAGAGCCCCCCAGGACCCATCCAAAAGCCCCCAGACCCTTCTAGAGCCACCCAAGGACCCTTCTCAAAGACCCCAGACCCATCTAGAGGCCCCCAGGGACCCTCTTAAGGCCCCCCGTCCCTTCTAGAGCACCCCAGGACCCTTCTAAAAGCCCCCAGACCCTTCTAGAGCACCCCAGGACCCTTCTAAAAGCCCCAAGACCATTCTAGAGACCCCCAGGACCCTTCTGAAAGCACCCAGAACCTTCTAGAGCCCCCCAGGACCCGTCTAAAAGTACCCAGACCCTTCTAGAGCATCCCAGGACCCTTCTAAAAGCCCCCAGACCCTTCTAGAGAACCCCAGGACCCTTCTAAAAGCCCCCAGACCCTTCTAGAGCCTACCAGGACCTTTCTAAAAGCCCGCAGACCCTTCTAGAGCCACCCAGGACCCTTCTAAAAGCCCCCAGACCCTTCTAGAGCCCCCTGGACTCTTCTACAAGCACCCAGACCCTTCTAGAGCCCCCCAGGACCCTTCTAAAAGCCCCCAGACCCTTCTAGAGACCCCCAGGACCCTTCTAAAAGCCCCCAGACACTTCTAGAAAATCCCAGGACCCTATAAAAGCCTCCCAGACCCTTCTTGAGGTAACCAGGACCCTTCCAAAAGCACCCAGACTCTTCTAGAGCCAACCAAGGACCCTTCTCAAAGACCCCAGACCCTTCTAGAGCCCTCCAGGACCCTTCTAAAAGCCCCCAGACCCTTCTAGAGGCCCCCAGGACCTTTCTAAATGCCCCCAGACCTTCCTAGAGCACACCAGGACCATTCTAAAAACACCCAGACCCTTCTAGAGCACCCCAGGACCCTTCTAAAAGCCCCAAGACCATTCTAGAGGCCCCCTGGACCCTTCTAAAAGACCCCAGACCTTTCTAGAGGCCCCCATTACCCTCTGAAAGCCCCCAGAACATTCTAGAGCCCCCCAGGACACTTCTAAAAACACCCAGACCCTTCTAGAGCCCCCCTGGACCCTTCTAAAAGACCCCAGACCCTTCTAGATGAACACAGGACCCTTCTGAAAGCACCCAGAACCTTCTAGAGCCCCCCAGGACCCATCTAAAAATACCCAGACCCTTCTAGAGCCCCCCAGGACCGTTCTAAAAGCCCCCAGACCCTTCTAGAGCCCCCCAGGACCCTTCTGAAAGCACCCAGAACCTTCTAGAGCCCCCCAGGACCCGTCTAAAAGTACCCAGACACTTCTAGATCATCCCAGGACCCTTCTAAAAGCCCCCAGACCCTTCTAGAGCCCCCCAGGACCCTTCTAAAAGCCCCAAGACCATTCTAGAGCCACCCAGGACCCTTCTAAAAGAAAACAGCCTATTCTAGAGCCTCCCAGGACCTTTCTAAAAGCCCCCAGACCATTCTAGAGAACCCCAGGACCCTTCTAAAAGCCCCCAGACCCTTTTAGAGCCCCCCATGACTCTTCTACAAGCCCTCAGACCCTTCTAGAGCCCCCCAGGACCCTTCTAATAGCCCCCAGACCCTTCTAGAGGTTCCCAGTACCCTTCTAAAAGAACCCAGACCCTTCGAGAGGCCCCCAGGACCCTTCAAAAAGTCCCCAGACCCTTCTAGAGCCCCCCCGGACCATTCTAAAAGCCCCCAGACCCTTCTAGAGGCCCCCAGGACCCTTCTAGAAGCCCTCAGACCCTTCTAGAGCACCCCAGGACCGTTCTAATAGCCCCCAGACCCTTCTAGAGGCTCCCAGTACCCTTCTAAAAGAACCCAGACCCTTCGAGAGGCCCCCAGGGCCCTTCTAAAAGTCCCCAGACCCTTCTAGAGCCCCCCCGGACCATTCTAAAAGCCCCCAGACCCTTCTAGAGGCCCCCAGGTCCCTTCTAAAAGCATATAGACCCTTCTAGACCCCCCCAGGACCCTTCTAAAAGCCTCCAGACCCTTCTAGAGCTCCCCAGGACCAATCTAATAGCCCCCAGACCCTTCTAGAGCCTCCCAGGACCCTTCTAAAAGTCACCAGACCCTTCTAGAGCCCTCCAGGACCCTTCTAAAAGCTCCCAGACCCTTCTAGACCCTCCCCGGATCCTCCTAAAAGTCCCCAGACCCTTCTAGAGCCCCCCAGGACCCCTCTAAAACCCTCCAGACCCTTCTAGAGACCCCCAGGACCCTTCTAAAAGCCCCCAGACCCTTCTAGAGCCCCCCAGGACCAATCTAATAGCCCCCAGACCCTTCTAGAGCCCCCCAGACCTATCTAGAAGCGACCAGATACTTCTAGAGCCACCCAAGTACCATTCTCAAAGACCCCAGACCCTTCTAGAGCCCCACAGGACCCTTCCAATAGCACCCAGACCCTTCTAGAGGCCCCCATGGCCCCTCTTAAGGCACCCCGTCCCTTCTAGAGACACCCAGGACCCTTCTAAAAGCCCCCAGACTCTTCTAAAGCCTCCCAGGACCCTTCTAAAAGACCCCAGACCCTTCTACAACCCCCCCAGGACCCATCTAATCGCCTTCAGACGCTTATAGAGCCCCCCCGGACCCTTCTAATAGCCCCCAGACCCTTCTAGAGGCCTCCAGGACCATTCTGAAAGCCCCCAGACACTTCTAGAGGCACCCAGGACCATTCTAAAGTCCCCCAGACCCTTCTAGACCCTCCCCGGATCATTCTAAAAGCCCCCAGAACATTCTAGAGCCCCCCAGGACCATTCTAGAAATCTCCAGACCCTTCTAGAGGCGCCCAGGACACTTATAAAAGCACCCAGATTTTTCTAGAGCCTCCCAGGACCCTTCTTAAAGCCCCCATACCCTTCTAGAGCCCACAGGACCCATCTAAAAGCATCCAGACCCTTCTAGAGCCCCCCAGGACCCTTCTAAAATCCCCCAGACCCTTCTAGTCCCTCCCTGGATACATCTAAAAGACCCCAGACCCTTCTAGAGCCACCCAGGACCCTTCTAAAGGCACCCAGACCCTTCTAGACCCTCCCCGGATCATTCCAAAAGACCCCAGACCATTATAGAGCCCCCCAGGACCCTTCTAAAAGCCTCCAGACCATTCTAGAGCCCCACAGGACCCTTCTAAAAGCACCCAGACCCTTCTAGAGCCTCCCAGGACCCTTCTAAAAGCTACCAGACCCTTCTAGAGGCACGCAGGACCCTTCTGAAAGACCCCAGACCCTTCTAGAGCCTCCCAGAACCCCTCTAAAAGACTGCAGACCATTCTACAGCCCCCAGAACCTATCTAATCGCATTGAGACCCTTATAGAGCCCCACTGGACCCTTCTAATAGCACCCATACCCTTCTAGAGGCACGCAGGACCCTTCTGAAAGCCCCCAGACCCTTCTAGAGCCTCCCAGGACCCTTCTAAAAGCTACCAGACCCTTCTAGAGCGCCCCTGGACCCTTCTAAAGGCCCCCAGACCCTTCTAGACCCTCCCCGGATCATTCTAAAAGCATCCAGAGCCTTCTAGAGCCCCCCAGGACCTTTCTAAAAGCCTCCAGACCCTTCTAGAGCCCCCCAGGACCCTTCTAAAAGTCTCCAGACCCTTCTAGAGGCCCCCAGGACCCTTATAAAAGCACACAGATTTTTCTAGAGCCTCCCAGGACCCTTCTAAAAGCCCCAAGACCCTTCTAAAACCCACCAGGACCCTTCTAAAAGCCCCAAGACCCTTCTAGATCCTCCCCGGATCCTTCTAAAATACTCCAGACCCTTCTATAGCCCCCCAGGACCCATCTAAAAGCCTCCAGACTCTTCTAGAGGTCCCCAGGACCCTTCTGAAAGACCCCAGACCCTTCTAGACCCTCCCCGGATCCTTCTAAAAGTCCCCAGACCCTTCTAAAACCTCCCCGGACCATTCTAAAAGCCCCCAGACCCTTCTAGAGCCCTCCAGGACCCCTCTAAAAGCCTCCAGACCCTTCTAGAGCTCCCCAGGACCCTTCTAAGAGACCCCAGACCCTTCTAGATCCTCGCCGGATCCTTCTAAATGACCCCAGACCCTTCTAAAACCTCCCAGGACCCTTCTAAAAGCCCCCAGACCCTTATAGAGGCCCCCAGGACCCTTCTGAAAGCTCCCAGACCCTTCTAGAGGCATCCAGGAACCTTGTAAAAGCTCCCATACCCTTCTAGAGACCCCCAGGACCCTTCTAAAGGTACCCAAACCCTTCTAGACCCTCCACGGATCAATCTAAAAGACCCCAGACCCTTCTAGAACCCCCAGGACCTTTCTAAAAGCCTCCAGACCCTTCTAGAGGCCCCTAGGACCCTTATAAATGCACCCAGATTTTTGTAGAACCTCTCAGGACCCTTCTAAAAGCACCCACACCCTTCTAGAGTTCACCAGGACCCTTCTAAAAGAACCCAGACCCTTCTAGTCCCTCCCCGGATCATTCTAAAAGAACCTAGACCCTTCTAAAACCTCCCAGGAACTTTCTAAAAGCCCCCAGACCCTTCTAGAGCCCCCCCGGACCCATCTAAATGCCTCCAGACCCATCTAGAGCCTCCCAGGACCCTTCTAAAATCCCCGAGACCCTTCTAGACCCTCCCCGGATCCTTCTAAAAGAACCCAGACCCTTCTAAAACCTCCCAGGACCCATCTAAAAGCCCCCAGACCCTTCTAGAGCCCCCCAGGACCCTTCTAAAAGCCCCCAGACCCTTCTAGAGGCCCCCAGGACCCATCTAAAAGCCTCCAGACCCTTCTAGAGCTCCCCAGGACCATTCTAAAAGCCCCCAGACCCTTCTAGAGGCCCCCAGGACCCTTCTAGAAGCCCTCAGACCCTTCTAGAGCACCCCAGGACCGTTCTAATAGCCCCCAGACCCTTCTAGAGGCTCCCAGTACCCTTCTAAAAGAACCCAGACCCTTCGAGAGGCCCCCAGGGCCCTTCTAAAAGTCCCCAGACCCTTCTAGAGCCCCCCCGGACCATTCTAAAAGCCCCCAGACCCTTCTAGAGGCCCCCAGGTCCCTTCTAAAAGCATATAGACCCTTCTAGACCCCCCCAGGACCCTTCTAAAAGCCTCCAGACCCTTCTAGAGCTCCCCAGGACCAATCTAATAGCCCCCAGACCCTTCTAGAGCCTCCCAGGACCCTTCTAAAAGTCACCAGACCCTTCTAGAGCCCTCCAGGACCCTTCTAAAAGCTCCCAGACCCTTCTAGACCCTCCCCGGATCCTCCTAAAAGTCCCCAGACCCTTCTAGAGCCCCCCAGGACCCCTCTAAAACCCTCCAGACCCTTCTAGAGACCCCCAGGACCCTTCTAAAAGCCCCCAGACCCTTCTAGAGCCCCCCAGGACCAATCTAATAGCCCCCAGACCCTTCTAGAGCCCCCCAGACCTATCTAGAAGCGACCAGATACTTCTAGAGCCACCCAAGTACCATTCTCAAAGACCCCAGACCCTTCTAGAGCCCCACAGGACCCTTCCAATAGCACCCAGACCCTTCTAGAGGCCCCCATGGCCCCTCTTAAGGCACCCCGTCCCTTCTAGAGACACCCAGGACCCTTCTAAAAGCCCCCAGACTCTTCTAAAGCCTCCCAGGACCCTTCTAAAAGACCCCAGACCCTTCTACAACCCCCCCAGGACCCATCTAATCGCCTTCAGACGCTTATAGAGCCCCCCCGGACCCTTCTAATAGCCCCCAGACCCTTCTAGAGGCCTCCAGGACCATTCTGAAAGCCCCCAGACACTTCTAGAGGCACCCAGGACCATTCTAAAGTCCCCCAGACCCTTCTAGACCCTCCCCGGATCATTCTAAAAGCCCCCAGAACATTCTAGAGCCCCCCAGGACCATTCTAGAAATCTCCAGACCCTTCTAGAGGCGCCCAGGACACTTATAAAAGCACCCAGATTTTTCTAGAGCCTCCCAGGACCCTTCTTAAAGCCCCCATACCCTTCTAGAGCCCACAGGACCCATCTAAAAGCATCCAGACCCTTCTAGAGCCCCCCAGGACCCTTCTAAAATCCCCCAGACCCTTCTAGTCCCTCCCTGGATACATCTAAAAGACCCCAGACCCTTCTAGAGCCACCCAGGACCCTTCTAAAGGCACCCAGACCCTTCTAGACCCTCCCCGGATCATTCCAAAAGACCCCAGACCATTATAGAGCCCCCCAGGACCCTTCTAAAAGCCTCCAGACCATTCTAGAGCCCCACAGGACCCTTCTAAAAGCACCCAGACCCTTCTAGAGCCTCCCAGGACCCTTCTAAAAGCTACCAGACCCTTCTAGAGGCACGCAGGACCCTTCTGAAAGACCCCAGACCCTTCTAGAGCCTCCCAGAACCCCTCTAAAAGACTGCAGACCATTCTACAGCCCCCAGAACCTATCTAATCGCATTGAGACCCTTATAGAGCCCCACTGGACCCTTCTAATAGCACCCATACCCTTCTAGAGGCACGCAGGACCCTTCTGAAAGCCCCCAGACCCTTCTAGAGCCTCCCAGGACCCTTCTAAAAGCTACCAGACCCTTCTAGAGCGCCCCTGGACCCTTCTAAAGGCCCCCAGACCCTTCTAGACCCTCCCCGGATCATTCTAAAAGCATCCAGAGCCTTCTAGAGCCCCCCAGGACCTTTCTAAAAGCCTCCAGACCCTTCTAGAGCCCCCCAGGACCCTTCTAAAAGTCTCCAGACCCTTCTAGAGGCCCCCAGGACCCTTATAAAAGCACACAGATTTTTCTAGAGCCTCCCAGGACCCTTCTAAAAGCCCCAAGACCCTTCTAAAACCCACCAGGACCCTTCTAAAAGCCCCAAGACCCTTCTAGATCCTCCCCGGATCCTTCTAAAATACTCCAGACCCTTCTATAGCCCCCCAGGACCCATCTAAAAGCCTCCAGACTCTTCTAGAGGTCCCCAGGACCCTTCTGAAAGACCCCAGACCCTTCTAGACCCTCCCCGGATCCTTCTAAAAGTCCCCAGACCCTTCTAAAACCTCCCCGGACCATTCTAAAAGCCCCCAGACCCTTCTAGAGCCCTCCAGGACCCCTCTAAAAGCCTCCAGACCCTTCTAGAGCTCCCCAGGACCCTTCTAAGAGACCCCAGACCCTTCTAGATCCTCGCCGGATCCTTCTAAATGACCCCAGACCCTTCTAAAACCTCCCAGGACCCTTCTAAAAGCCCCCAGACCCTTATAGAGGCCCCCAGGACCCTTCTGAAAGCTCCCAGACCCTTCTAGAGGCATCCAGGAACCTTGTAAAAGCTCCCATACCCTTCTAGAGACCCCCAGGACCCTTCTAAAGGTACCCAAACCCTTCTAGACCCTCCACGGATCAATCTAAAAGACCCCAGACCCTTCTAGAACCCCCAGGACCTTTCTAAAAGCCTCCAGACCCTTCTAGAGGCCCCTAGGACCCTTATAAATGCACCCAGATTTTTGTAGAACCTCTCAGGACCCTTCTAAAAGCACCCACACCCTTCTAGAGTTCACCAGGACCCTTCTAAAAGAACCCAGACCCTTCTAGTCCCTCCCCGGATCATTCTAAAAGAACCTAGACCCTTCTAAAACCTCCCAGGAACTTTCTAAAAGCCCCCAGACCCTTCTAGAGCCCCCCCGGACCCATCTAAATGCCTCCAGACCCATCTAGAGCCTCCCAGGACCCTTCTAAAATCCCCGAGACCCTTCTAGACCCTCCCCGGATCCTTCTAAAAGAACCCAGACCCTTCTAAAACCTCCCAGGACCCATCTAAAAGCCCCCAGACCCTTCTAGAGCCCCCCAGGACCCTTCTAAAAGCCCCCAGACCCTTCTAGAGGCCCCCAGGACCCATCTAAAAGCCTCCAGACCCTTCTAGAGCTCCCCAGGACCATTCTAAAAGCCCCCAGACCCTTCTAGAGCCCCCCAGGACCCTTCTAAAAGCCCCCAGACGCTTCTAGAGCCCCCCAGGGCCCCTCTTAATGACCCCCGTCCCTTCTAGAGCCACCCAAGGACCATTGTAAAAGCCCCCAGACCTTTCTAGAGGCACCCTGGGCCCCTCTTGAGGTCCCCAGACCCTACTAGAGCCCCCCAGGACCCTTCTAAAAGCCCCCAGACCCTTCTAGAGCCCCCCCGGACCCTTCTAAAAGCACCCAGACACTTCTAGATGCCCCCAGGGCCCCTCTTAATGACCCCCGTCCCTTCTAGAGCACCCCAGGACCCTTCTAAAAGCCCCCAGACCCTTCTAGAGCCCCCCAGGACCCTTCTAAAATCACCCAGACCCGTCTAGAGCCCCCCCGGACCATTCTAAAAGCCCCCAGACTATTCTAGAGACACCCAGGACCCTTCTAAAAGCCCCCAGAACCATCTAGAGCCGCCCAGGACCCTTCTAAAAGCCCCAAGACCCTTCTAGAGCCCACCAGGACCCTTCTAAAAGCCCCCAGACCATTCTATAGCATCCCAGGACCCATCTAAAAGACCCCAGACCTTCTAAAGCCTCCCAGGACCCTTCTATTAGCACCCAGACTCTTCTAGAGGTCCCCAGGATCCTTCTGAAATCCCCAGACCCTTCTAGAGGCTCCCAGGACCCTTCTAAAAGTCCTCAGACCCTTCTAGAGCCCCCCAGGACCCTTCTAAAAGCCCCCAGACCCTTCTAGAGCCCCCAAGGACCCTTCTAAAAGGCCCCAGGCCATTCTAGAGCCCCCCAGGAGCAATCTAATAGCCTCCAGACCATTCTAGAGCCCCACAGGACCCTTCTAAAAGCACCCAGACCCTTCTAGAGCCTCCCAGGACCCTTCTAAAAGCTACCAGACCCTTCTAGAGCGCCCCTGGACCCTTCTAAAGGCCCCCAGACCCTTCTAGACCCTCCCCGGATCATTCTAAAAGCCCCCAGAGCCTTCTAGAGCCCCCCAGGACCTTTCTAAAAGCATCCAGACCCTTCTAGAGCCCCCCAGGACCCTTCTAAAAGTCTCCAGACCCTTCTAGAGGCCCCCAGGACCCTTATAAAAGCACACAGATTTTTCTAGAGCCTCCCAGGACCCTTCTAAAAGCCCCAAGACCCTTCTAAAACCCACCAGGACCCTTCTAAAAGACCCAAGACCCTTCTAGAGCCTCCCAGGACCCTTCTAAAAGCTACCAGACCCTTCTAGAACGCCCCTGGACCCTTCTAAAGGCCCCCAGACCCTTCTAGACCCTCCCCGGATCATTCTAAAAGCCCCCAGAGCCTTCTAGAGCCCCCCAGGACCTTTCTAAAAGCATCCAGACCCTTCTAGAGCCCCCCAGGACCCTTCTAAAAGTCTCCAGACCCTTCTAGAGGCCCCCAGGACCCTTATAAAAGCACACAGATTTTTCTAGAGCCTCCCAGGACCCTTCTAAAAGCCCCAAGACCCTTCTAAAACCCACCAGGACCCTTCTAAAAGACCCAAGACCCTTCTAGATCCTCCCAGGATCCTTCTAAAATACTCCAGACCCTTCTATAGCCCCCCAGGACCCATCTAAAAGCCTCCAGACTCTTCTAGAGGTCCCCAGGACCCTTCTGAAAGACCCCAGACCCTTCTAGACCCTCCCCGGATCCTTCTAAAAGTCCCCAGACCCTTCTAAAACCTCCCCGGACCATTCTAAAAGCCCCCAGACCCTTCTAGAGCCCTCCAGGACCCCTCTAAAAGCCTCCAGACCCTTCTAGAGGCACCCAGGGCCCCTCTTAAGGCCCCCAGACCATTCTTGAGCACCCCAGGACCCTTCTAAAAGCCCCCAGACCCTTCAAGAGCCCCCCAGGACCCTTCTAAAAGCCCGCAGACACTTCTAGACCCTCCTCGGATCCGTCTAAAAGCCCCCAGACCCTTCTAGAGACACCCAGGACCCTATAAAAGCCCACAGACCCTTCTTGAGGCATCCAGGACCCTTCCAAAAGCCCCCAGACCCTCCTAGAGCCACCCAAGGACCCTTCTCAAAGCCCCCAGACCCTTCTAGATCCACCAGGACCCTTCTAAAGGCCCCCAGACCCTTCTAGACCCTCCCCGGATCGTTCTAAAAGCCCCCAGACCCTTCTAGACCCTCCCCGGATCCTTTTAAAAGACCCCAGACCCTTCTAAAACCTCCCAGGACCGTTCTAAAAGCCCCCAGACCCTTCTAGAGCCACCCAGGACCCTTCTAAAAGCCCCCAGAACCTTCTAGAGCGCCCCAGGACCCTTCAAAAGCCCCGAGACCCTTCTAGAGCCCCCCAGGACCTTTCTAAAAGCCCCCAGACCCTTCTATAGGCCCCCAGGACCCTTCTAAAAGCACCCAGACCCTTCTAGAGCCCCCCAGGACCCTTCTAAAAGCACCCAGACCCTTCTAGAGCCCCCCAGGGCCCTTCTAAAAGCTCCCAGACCCTTCTAGAGACCCCCAGGACCCTTCTGAAGGCCCCAGAACCTTCTAGAGCCCCCAGGGACCCTTCTAAAAGCCCCCAGACCATTCTAGAGCATCCCAGTACCCATCCAAAAGACCCCAGACCCTTCTACAGCCTCCCAGGACCCTTCTAATAGCACCCAGACCCTTCTAGAGGCCCCCAGGACCCTTCTGAAAGCCCCAAGACCCTTCTAGAGCCCCCCAGGACCCTTCTAAAAGCCCCCAGACCCTTCTATAGGCCCCCAGGACCCTTCCAAAAGTCCTCAGACCCTTCTAGAGCCCCCCAGGACCCTTCTAAAAGCCACCAGATCCTTCTAGAGGCCCCCAGGACCCTTCTAAAAGACCCCAGACCTTTCTAGAGCCCCCAGGACCCTTCTAAAAGCCCCCAGACCATTCTAGAGCCCCCCCGGACCCATCTAATAGCCCCCAGACCCTTCTAGAGCACCCCCGGACCCTTCTAATAGCCCCCAGACGCTTTTAGAGGACCCCAGTACCCTTTTGAAAGACCCCAGACCCTTCTAGAGAAACCCAGGACCCTTCTAAAAGCCCCCAGAACTTTCTAGAGTTCCCCAGGACCATTCTAAAAGCCCCCAGACCATTCTAGAGCCCCCCAGGACCCTTCTAAAAGCCCCCAGACCCTTCTAGAGAACCCCAGGACCCTTCTGAAGGCCCCCAGAACATTCTAGAGCACCCAAGGACCCTTCTAAAAGCCCCCAGACCATTCTAGATCATCCCAGTACCCATCTAAAAGACCCCAGACCCTTCTACCACCTCCCAGGACCCTTCTAATAGCCCCCAGACCCTTCTAGAGGCCCCCAGGTCCCTTCTGAAAGCCTCCAGACCCTTCTATAGGCCCCCAGTACCCCTCTAAAAGCCCCTAGACCTTTCTAGAGGCCCCCAGGACCCTTCTAATAGCACCCAGACCTTTCTAGAGCCCTCAGGACCCTTCTAAAAGCCCCCAGACCATTCTAGAGCCCCCCAGGACCCATCTAATAGCCCCCAGACCCTTCTAGAGCCCCCCCCGGAATCTTCTAATAGCCCCCAGACCCTTCTAGAGGCCCCCAGGACCCTTCTGAAAGCCCCCAGACCCTTCTAGAGGCACCCAGGACCCTTCAAAAATTACCCAGACCCTTCTAGAGCCACCCAGAACCCTTTTACGAGCCCCCAGACCCTTCTAAATCCTCCCAGGACCATTCTAAAAGCCCCCAGACCCTTCTAGAGGCCCCCAGGACCCTTCTAAAAGCCACCAGACCCTTCTAGAGACCCCCAGGACCCTTCTGAACACACCCAGAACCTTCTAGAGCCCCCCAGGAGCCTTCTAAAAGCCCACAGACCATTCTAGAGGCACGCAGGACCCTTCTGAAAGCCCCCAGACCCTTCTAGAGACCCCCAGGACCCTTCTAAAAGCCCCCAGACCCTTCTAGAGAACCCCAGGACCCTTCTGAATGCACCCAGAACATTCTAGAGCCCCCAAGGACCCTTCTAAAAGCCCCCAGACCATTCTAGAGCATCCCAGTACCCATCTAAAAGACCCCAGACCCTTCTACCACCTTCCAGGACCCTTCTAATAGCCCCCAGACCCTTCTAGAGGCCCCCAGGTCCCTTCTGAAAGCCCCCAGACCCTTCTATAGGCCCCCATTACCCCTCTAAAAGCCCCCAGACCTTTCTAGAGGTCCCCAGGACCCTTCTAATAGCCCCCAGACCTTTCTAGAGCCCTCAGGGCCCTTCTAAAAGCCCCCAGACCATTCTAGAGGCCCCCAGGACCCTTATAAAAGCACACAGATTTTTCTAGAGCCTCCCAGGACCATTCTAATAGCCCCCAGACCCTTCTAGAGGATCCCAGTACCCTTCTGAAAGCCCCCAGACCCTTCTAGAGGCACCCAGGACCCTTCAAAAATTATCCAGACCCTTCTAGAGCCCCCCAGGACCCTTCTAAGAGCCCCCAGACCCTTCTAGATCCTCCCAGGACCATTCTAAAAGCCCCCAGACCCTTCTAGGGGCCCACAGGACCGTTCTAAAAGCCACCAGACCCTTCTAGAGACCCCCAGGACCCTTCTGAACACACCCAGAACCTTCTAGAGCCCCCCAGGAGCCTTCTAAAAGCCCACAGACCCTTCTAGAGGCACGCAGGACCCTTCTGAAAGACCCCAGACCCTTCTAGAGCCTCCCAGAACCCCTCTAAAAGACTGCAGACCATTCTACAGCCCCCAGAACCTATCTAATCGCATTGAGACCCTTATAGAGCCCCACTGGACCCTTCTAATAGCACCCATACCCTTCTAGAGGCACGCAGGACCCTTCTGAAAGCCCCCAGACCCTTCTAGAGCCTCCCAGGACCCTTCTAAAAGCTACCAGACCCTTCTAGAGCGCCCCTGGACCCTTCTAAAGGCCCCCAGACCCTTCTAGACCCTCCCCGGATCATTCTAAAAGCATCCAGAGCCTTCTAGAGCCCCCCAGGACCATTCTAAAAGCCTCCAGACCCTTCTAGAGGCCCCCAGGACCCTTCTAAAAGACCCCAGACCTTTCTAGAGCCACCAGGACCCTTCTAAAAGCCCCCAGACAATTCTAGAGCCCCCCCGGACCCATCTAATAGCCCCCAGACCCTTCTAGAGCACCCCCGGACCCTTCTAATAGCCCCCAGGCGCTTTTAGAGGCCCCCAGTACCATTTTGAAAGACCCCTAACCCTTCTAGATGCACCCAGGACCCGTCTAAATGCACCCAGACCCTTCTAAAAGCCCCCAGAACTTTCTAGAGTTCCCCATGACCTTTCTAAAAGCCCCCAGACCCTTCTAGAGACCCCCAGGACCCTTCTAAAAGCCCCCAGACCCTTCTAGAGCCCCCCAGGACCCTTCTAAAATCCCCCAGACACTTCTAGTCCCTACCTGGATCCATCTAAAAGAACCCAGACCCTTCTAAATCCTCCCAGGACCCTTCTAAAGGCACCCAGACCCTTCTAGACCCTCCCCGGATCCTTCCAAAAGACCCCAGACCAATCTAGAGCCCCCCAGGACCCTTCTAAAAGCCTCCAGACCATTCTAGAGCCCCCCAGGACCCTTCTAAAAGCACCCAGACCCTTCTAGAGCCCCCCATGACCCGTCTAAAAGCCACCAGACCCTTCTAGAGGCACCCAGGGCCCCTCTTAAGGCCCCCAGACCATTCTAGAGCACCCCAGGACCCTTCTAAAAGCCCCCACACCCTTCTAGAGCCCCCCAGGACCCTTCTAAAAGCCCGCAGACACTTCTAGACCCTCCTCGGATCTGTCTAAAAGCCCCCAGACCCTTCTAGAGACACCCAGGACCTTTCTAAAAGCCCCCAGACCCTTCTAGAGCCCCCCAGGACCCTTCTAAAAGCCCCCAGACCCTTCTAGAGCCCCCTGGACTCTTCTACAAGCACCCAGACCCTTCTAGAGCCCCCCAGGACCCTTCTAAAAGCCCCCAGACCCTTCTAGAGCCCCCCAGGACCCTTCTAAAGGCCCCCAGACCCTTCTAGACCCTCCCCGGATCGTTCTAAAAGCCCCCAGATACTCCTAGAGCCCCCCAGGACCCATCCAAAAGCCCCCAGACCCTTCTAGAGCCACCCAAGGACCCTTCTCAAAGACCCCAGACCCATCTAGAGGCCCCCAGGGACCCTCTTAAGGCCCCCCGTCCCTTCTAGAGCACCCCAGGACCCTTCTAAAAGCCCCCAGACCCTTCTAGAGCACCCCAGGACCCTTCTAAAAGCCCCAAGACCATTCTAGAGACCCCCAGGACCCTTCTGAAAGCACCCAGAACCTTCTAGAGCCCCCCAGGACCCGTCTAAAAGTACCCAGACCCTTCTAGAGCATCCCAGGACCCTTCTAAAAGCCCCCAGACCCTTCTAGAGAACCCCAGGACCCTTCTAAAAGCCCCCAGACCCTTCTAGAGCCTACCAGGACCTTTCTAAAAGCCCGCAGACCCTTCTAGAGCCCCCAGGACCCTTCTAAAAGCCCCCAGACCCTTCTAGAGCCCCCTGGACTCTTCTACAAGCACCCAGACCCTTCTAGAGCCCCCCAGGACCCTTCTAAAAGCCCCCAGACCCTTCTAGAGACCCCCAGGACCCTTCTAAAAGCCCCCAGACACTTCTAGAAAATCCCAGGACCCTATAAAAGCCTCCCAGACCCTTCTTGAGGTAACCAGGACCCTTCCAAAAGCACCCAGACTCTTCTAGAGCCAACCAAGGACCCTTCTCAAAGACCCCAGACCCTTCTAGAGCCCTCCAGGACCCTTCTAAAAGCCCCCAGACCCTTCTAGAGGCCCCCAGGACCTTTCTAAATGCCCCCAGACCTTCCTAGAGCACACCAGGACCATTCTAAAAACACCCAGACCCTTCTAGAGCACCCCAGGACCCTTCTAAAAGCCCCAAGACCATTCTAGAGGCCCCCTGGACCCTTCTAAAAGACCCCAGACCTTTCTAGAGGCCCCCATTACCCTCTGAAAGCCCCCAGAACATTCTAGAGCCCCCCAGGACACTTCTAAAAACACCCAGACCCTTCTAGAGCCCCCCTGGACCCTTCTAAAAGACCCCAGACCCTTCTAGATGAACACAGGACCCTTCTGAAAGCACCCAGAACCTTCTAGAGCCCCCCAGGACCCATCTAAAAATACCCAGACCCTTCTAGAGCCCCCCAGGACCGTTCTAAAAGCCCCCAGACCCTTCTAGAGCCCCCCAGGACCCTTCTGAAAGCACCCAGAACCTTCTAGAGCCCCCCAGGACCCGTCTAAAAGTACCCAGACACTTCTAGATCATCCCAGGACCCTTCTAAAAGCCCCCAGACCCTTCTAGAGCCCCCCAGGACCCTTCTAAAAGCCCCAAGACCATTCTAGAGCCACCCAGGACCCTTCTAAAAGAAAACAGCCTATTCTAGAGCCTCCCAGGACCTTTCTAAAAGCCCCCAGACCATTCTAGAGAACCCCAGGACCCTTCTAAAAGCCCCCAGACCCTTTTAGAGCCCCCCATGACTCTTCTACAAGCCCTCAGACCCTTCTAGAGCCCCCCAGGACCCTTCTAATAGCCCCCAGACCCTTCTAGAGGTTCCCAGTACCCTTCTAAAAGAACCCAGACCCTTCGAGAGGCCCCCAGGACCCTTCAAAAAGTCCCCAGACCCTTCTAGAGCCCCCCCGGACCATTCTAAAAGCCCCCAGACCCTTCTAGAGGCCCCCAGGACCCTTCTAGAAGCCCTCAGACCCTTCTAGAGCACCCCAGGACCGTTCTAATAGCCCCCAGACCCTTCTAGAGGCTCCCAGTACCCTTCTAAAAGAACCCAGACCCTTCGAGAGGCCCCCAGGGCCCTTCTAAAAGTCCCCAGACCCTTCTAGAGCCCCCCCGGACCATTCTAAAAGCCCCCAGACCCTTCTAGAGGCCCCCAGGTCCCTTCTAAAAGCATATAGACCCTTCTAGACCCCCCCAGGACCCTTCTAAAAGCCTCCAGACCCTTCTAGAGCTCCCCAGGACCAATCTAATAGCCCCCAGACCCTTCTAGAGCCTCCCAGGACCCTTCTAAAAGTCACCAGACCCTTCTAGAGCCCTCCAGGACCCTTCTAAAAGCTCCCAGACCCTTCTAGACCCTCCCCGGATCCTCCTAAAAGTCCCCAGACCCTTCTAGAGCCCCCCAGGACCCCTCTAAAACCCTCCAGACCCTTCTAGAGACCCCCAGGACCCTTCTAAAAGCCCCCAGACCCTTCTAGAGCCCCCCAGGACCAATCTAATAGCCCCCAGACCCTTCTAGAGCCCCCCAGACCTATCTAGAAGCGACCAGATACTTCTAGAGCCACCCAAGTACCATTCTCAAAGACCCCAGACCCTTCTAGAGCCCCACAGGACCCTTCCAATAGCACCCAGACCCTTCTAGAGGCCCCCATGGCCCCTCTTAAGGCACCCCGTCCCTTCTAGAGACACCCAGGACCCTTCTAAAAGCCCCCAGACTCTTCTAAAGCCTCCCAGGACCCTTCTAAAAGACCCCAGACCCTTCTACAACCCCCCCAGGACCCATCTAATCGCCTTCAGACGCTTATAGAGCCCCCCCGGACCCTTCTAATAGCCCCCAGACCCTTCTAGAGGCCTCCAGGACCATTCTGAAAGCCCCCAGACACTTCTAGAGGCACCCAGGACCATTCTAAAGTCCCCCAGACCCTTCTAGACCCTCCCCGGATCATTCTAAAAGCCCCCAGAACATTCTAGAGCCCCCCAGGACCATTCTAGAAATCTCCAGACCCTTCTAGAGGCGCCCAGGACACTTATAAAAGCACCCAGATTTTTCTAGAGCCTCCCAGGACCCTTCTTAAAGCCCCCATACCCTTCTAGAGCCCACAGGACCCATCTAAAAGCATCCAGACCCTTCTAGAGCCCCCCAGGACCCTTCTAAAATCCCCCAGACCCTTCTAGTCCCTCCCTGGATACATCTAAAAGACCCCAGACCCTTCTAGAGCCACCCAGGACCCTTCTAAAGGCACCCAGACCCTTCTAGACCCTCCCCGGATCATTCCAAAAGACCCCAGACCATTATAGAGCCCCCCAGGACCCTTCTAAAAGCCTCCAGACCATTCTAGAGCCCCACAGGACCCTTCTAAAAGCACCCAGACCCTTCTAGAGCCTCCCAGGACCCTTCTAAAAGCTACCAGACCCTTCTAGAGGCACGCAGGACCCTTCTGAAAGACCCCAGACCCTTCTAGAGCCTCCCAGAACCCCTCTAAAAGACTGCAGACCATTCTACAGCCCCCAGAACCTATCTAATCGCATTGAGACCCTTATAGAGCCCCACTGGACCCTTCTAATAGCACCCATACCCTTCTAGAGGCACGCAGGACCCTTCTGAAAGCCCCCAGACCCTTCTAGAGCCTCCCAGGACCCTTCTAAAAGCTACCAGACCCTTCTAGAGCGCCCCTGGACCCTTCTAAAGGCCCCCAGACCCTTCTAGACCCTCCCCGGATCATTCTAAAAGCATCCAGAGCCTTCTAGAGCCCCCCAGGACCTTTCTAAAAGCCTCCAGACCCTTCTAGAGCCCCCCAGGACCCTTCTAAAAGTCTCCAGACCCTTCTAGAGGCCCCCAGGACCCTTATAAAAGCACACAGATTTTTCTAGAGCCTCCCAGGACCCTTCTAAAAGCCCCAAGACCCTTCTAAAACCCACCAGGACCCTTCTAAAAGCCCCAAGACCCTTCTAGATCCTCCCCGGATCCTTCTAAAATACTCCAGACCCTTCTATAGCCCCCCAGGACCCATCTAAAAGCCTCCAGACTCTTCTAGAGGTCCCCAGGACCCTTCTGAAAGACCCCAGACCCTTCTAGACCCTCCCCGGATCCTTCTAAAAGTCCCCAGACCCTTCTAAAACCTCCCCGGACCATTCTAAAAGCCCCCAGACCCTTCTAGAGCCCTCCAGGACCCCTCTAAAAGCCTCCAGACCCTTCTAGAGCTCCCCAGGACCCTTCTAAGAGACCCCAGACCCTTCTAGATCCTCGCCGGATCCTTCTAAATGACCCCAGACCCTTCTAAAACCTCCCAGGACCCTTCTAAAAGCCCCCAGACCCTTATAGAGGCCCCCAGGACCCTTCTGAAAGCTCCCAGACCCTTCTAGAGGCATCCAGGAACCTTGTAAAAGCTCCCATACCCTTCTAGAGACCCCCAGGACCCTTCTAAAGGTACCCAAACCCTTCTAGACCCTCCACGGATCAATCTAAAAGACCCCAGACCCTTCTAGAACCCCCAGGACCTTTCTAAAAGCCTCCAGACCCTTCTAGAGGCCCCTAGGACCCTTATAAATGCACCCAGATTTTTCTAGAACCTCTCAGGACCCTTCTAAAAGCACCCACACCCTTCTAGAGTTCACCAGGACCCTTCTAAAAGAACCCAGACCCTTCTAGTCCCTCCCCGGATCATTCTAAAAGAACCTAGACCCTTCTAAAACCTCCCAGGAACTTTCTAAAAGCCCCCAGACCCTTCTAGAGCCCCCCCGGACCCATCTAAATGCCTCCAGACCCATCTAGAGCCTCCCAGGACCCTTCTAAAATCCCCGAGACCCTTCTAGACCCTCCCCGGATCCTTCTAAAAGAACCCAGACCCTTCTAAAACCTCCCAGGACCCATCTAAAAGCCCCCAGACCCTTCTAGAGCCCCCCAGGACCCTTCTAAAAGCCCCCAGACCCTTCTAGAGGCCCCCAGGACCCATCTAAAAGCCTCCAGACCCTTCTAGAGCTCCCCAGGACCATTCTAAAAGCCCCCAGACCCTTCTAGAGCCCCCCAGGACCCTTCTAAAAGCCCCCAGACGCTTCTAGAGCCCCCCAGGGCCCCTCTTAATGACCCCCGTCCCTTCTAGAGCCACCCAAGGACCATTGTAAAAGCCCCCAGACCTTTCTAGAGGCAACCTGGGCCCCTCTTGAGGTCCCCAGACCCTACTAGAGCCCCCCAGGACCCTTCTAAAAGCCCCCAGACCCTTCTAGAGCCCCCCCGGACCCTTCTAAAAGCACCCAGACACTTCTAGATGCCCCCAGGGCCCCTCTTAATGACCCCCGTCCCTTCTAGAGCACCCCAGGACCCTTCTAAAAGCCCCCAGACCCTTCTAGAGCCCCCCAGGACCCTTCTAAAATCACCCAGACCCGTCTAGAGCCCCCCCGGACCATTCTAAAAGCCCCCAGACCATTCTAGAGACACCCAGGACCCTTCTAAAAGCCCCCAGAACCTTCTAGAGCCGCCCAGGACCCTTCTAAAAGCCCCAAGACCCTTCTAGAGCCCACCAGGACCCTTCTAAAAGCCCCCAGACCATTCTATAGCATCCCAGGACCCATCTAAAAGACCCCAGACCTTCTAAAGCCTCCCAGGACCCTTCTATTAGCACCCAGACTCTTCTAGAGGTCCCCAGGATCCTTCTGAAATCCCCAGACCCTTCTAGAGGCTCCCAGGACCCTTCTAAAAGTCCTCAGACCCTTCTAGAGCCCCCCAGGACCCTTCTAAAAGCCCCCAGACCCTTCTAGAGCCCCCAAGGACCCTTCTAAAAGGCCCCAGGCCATTCTAGAGCCCCCCAGGAGCAATCTAATAGCCTCCAGACCATTCTAGAGCCCCACAGGACCCTTCTAAAAGCACCCAGACCCTTCTAGAGCCTCCCAGGACCCTTCTAAAAGCTACCAGACCCTTCTAGAGCGCCCCTGGACCCTTCTAAAGGCCCCCAGACCCTTCTAGACCCTCCCCGGATCATTCTAAAAGCCCCCAGAGCCTTCTAGAGCCCCCCAGGACCTTTCTAAAAGCATCCAGACCCTTCTAGAGCCCCCCAGGACCCTTCTAAAAGTCTCCAGACCCTTCTAGAGGCCCCCAGGACCCTTATAAAAGCACACAGATTTTTCTAGAGCCTCCCAGGACCCTTCTAAAAGCCCCAAGACCCTTCTAAAACCCACCAGGACCCTTCTAAAAGACCCAAGACCCTTCTAGATCCTCCCAGGATCCTTCTAAAATACTCCAGACCCTTCTATAGCCCCCCAGGACCCATCTAAAAGCCTCCAGACTCTTCTAGAGGTCCCCAGGACCCTTCTGAAAGACCCCAGACCCTTCTAGACCCTCCCCGGATCCTTCTAAAAGTCCCCAGACCCTTCTAAAACCTCCCCGGACCATTCTAAAAGCCCCCAGACCCTTCTAGAGCCCTCCAGGACCCCTCTAAAAGCCTCCAGACCCTTCTAGAGGCACCCAGGGCCCCTCTTAAGGCCCCCAGACCATTCTTGAGCACCCCAGGACCCTTCTAAAAGCCCCCAGACCCTTCAAGAGCCCCCCAGGACCCTTCTAAAAGCCCGCAGACACTTCTAGACCCTCCTCGGATCCGTCTAAAAGCCCCCAGACCCTTCTAGAGACACCCAGGACCCTATAAAAGCCCACAGACCCTTCTTGAGGCATCCAGGACCCTTCCAAAAGCCCCCAGACCCTCCTAGAGCCACCCAAGGACCCTTCTCAAAGCCCCCAGACCCTTCTAGATCCACCAGGACCCTTCTAAAGGCCCCCAGACCCTTCTAGACCCTCCCCGGATCGTTCTAAAAGCCCCCAGACCCTTCTAGACCCTCCCCGGATCCTTTTAAAAGACCCCAGACCCTTCTAAAACCTCCCAGGACCGTTCTAAAAGCCCCCAGACCCTTCTAGAGCCACCCAGGACCCTTCTAAAAGCCCCCAGAACCTTCTAGAGCGCCCCAGGACCCTTCAAAAGCCCCGAGACCCTTCTAGAGCCCCCCAGGACCTTTCTAAAAGCCCCCAGACCCTTCTATAGGCCCCCAGGACCCTTCTAAAAGCACCCAGACCCTTCTAGAGCCCCCCAGGACCCTTCTAAAAGCACCCAGACCCTTCTAGAGCCCCCCAGGACCCTTCTAAAAGCTCCCAGACCCTTCTAGAGACCCCCAGGACCCTTCTGAAGGCCCCAGAACCTTCTAGAGCCCCCAGGGACCCTTCTAAAAGCCCCCAGACCATTCTAGAGCATCCCAGTACCCATCCAAAAGACCCCAGACCCTTCTACAGCCTCCCAGGACCCTTCTAATAGCACCCAGACCCTTCTAGAGGCCCCCAGGACCCTTCTGAAAGCCCCAAGACCCTTCTAGAGCCCCCCAGGACCCTTCTAAAAGCCCCCAGACCCTTCTATAGGCCCCCAGGACCCTTCCAAAAGTCCTCAGACCCTTCTAGAGCCCCCCAGGACCCTTCTAAAAGCCACCAGATCCTTCTAGAGGCCCCCAGGACCCTTCTAAAAGACCCCAGACCTTTCTAGAGCCCCCAGGACCCTTCTAAAAGCCCCCAGACCATTCTAGAGCCCCCCCGGACCCATCTAATAGCCCCCAGACCCTTCTAGAGCACCCCCGGACCCTTCTAATAGCCCCCAGACGCTTTTAGAGGACCCCAGTACCCTTTTGAAAGACCCCAGACCCTTCTAGAGAAACCCAGGACCCTTCTAAAAGCCCCCAGAACTTTCTAGAGTTCCCCAGGACCTTTCTAAAAGCCCCCAGACCATTCTAGAGACCCCCAGGACCCTTCTAAAAGCCCCCAGACCCTTCTAGAGAACCCCAGGACCCTTCTGAAGGCCCCCAGAACATTCTAGAGCACCCAAGGACCCTTCTAAAAGCCCCTAGACCTTTCTAGAGGCCCCCAGGACCCTTCTAATAGCACCCAGACCTTTCTAGAGCCCTCAGGACCATTCTAGATCATCCCAGTACCCATCTAAAAGACCCCAGACCCTTCTACCACCTCCCAGGACCCTTCTAATAGCCCCCAGACCCTTCTAGAGGCCCCCAGGTCCCTTCTGAAAGCCTCCAGACCCTTCTATAGGCCCCCAGTACCCCTCTAAAAGCCCCTAGACCTTTCTAGAGGCCCCCAGGACCCTTCTAATAGCACCCAGACCTTTCTAGAGCCCTCAGGACCCTTCTAAAAGCCCCCAGACCATTCTAGAGCCCCCCAGGACCCATCTAATAGCCCCCAGACCCTTCTAGAGCCCCCCCCGGAATCTTCTAATAGCCCCCAGACCCTTCTAGAGGCCCCCAGGACCCTTCTGAAAGCCCCCAGACCCTTCTAGAGGCACCCAGGACCCTTCAAAAATTACCCAGACCCTTCTAGAGCCACCCAGAACCCTTTTACGAGCCCCCAGACCCTTCTAAATCCTCCCAGGACCATTCTAAAAGCCCCCAGACCCTTCTAGAGGCCCCCAGGACCCTTCTAAAAGCCACCAGACCCTTCTAGAGACCCCCAGGACCCTTCTGAACACACCCAGAACCTTCTAGAGCCCCCCAGGAGCCTTCTAAAAGCCCACAGACCATTCTAGAGGCACGCAGGACCCTTCTGAAAGCCCCCAGACCCTTCTAGGAACCCCCAGGACCCTTCTAAAAGCCCCCAGACCCTTCTAGAGAACCCCAGGACCCTTCTGAATGCACCCAGAACATTCTAGAGCCCCCAAGGACCCTTCTAAAAGCCCCCAGACCATTCTAGAGCATCCCAGTACCCATCTAAAAGACCCCAGACCCTTCTACCACCTTCCAGGACCCTTCTAATAGCCCCCAGACCCTTCTAGAGGCCCCCAGGTCCCTTCTGAAAGCCCCCAGACCCTTCTATAGGCCCCCATTACCCCTCTAAAAGCCCCCAGACCTTTCTAGAGGTCCCCAGGACCCTTCTAATAGCCCCCAGACCTTTCTAGAGCCCTCAGGGCCCTTCTAAAAGCCCCCAGACCATTCTAGAGGCCCCCAGGACCCTTATAAAAGCACACAGATTTTTCTAGAGCCTCCCAGGACCCTTCTAATAGCCCCCAGACCCTTCTAGAGGATCCCAGTACCCTTCTGAAAGCCCCCAGACCCTTCTAGAGGCACCCAGGACCCTTCAAAAATTATCCAGACCCTTCTAGAGCCCCCCAGAACCCTTCTAAGAGCCCCCAGACCCTTCTAGATCCTCCCAGGACCATTCTAAAAGCCCCCAGACCCTTCTAGGGGCCCACAGGACCGTTCTAAAAGCCACCAGACCCTTCTAGAGACCCCCAGGACCCTTCTGAACACACCCAGAACCTTCTAGAGCCCCCCAGGAGCCTTCTAAAAGCCCACAGACCCTTCTAGAGGCACGCAGGACCCTTCTGAAAGACCCCAGACCCTTCTAGAGCCTCCCAGAACCCCTCTAAAAGACTGCAGACCATTCTACAGCCCCCAGAACCTATCTAATCGCATTGAGACCCTTATAGAGCCCCACTGGACCCTTCTAATAGCACCCATACCCTTCTAGAGGCACGCAGGACCCTTCTGAAAGCCCCCAGACCCTTCTAGAGCCTCCCAGGACCCTTCTAAAAGCTACCAGACCCTTCTAGAGCGCCCCTGGACCCTTCTAAAGGCCCCCAGACCCTTCTAGACCCTCCCCGGATCATTCTAAAAGCATCCAGAGCCTTCTAGAGCCCCCCAGGACCTTTCTAAAAGCCTCCAGACCCTTCTAGAGCCCCCCAGGACCCTTCTAAAAGTCTCCAGACCCTTCTAGAGGCCCCCAGGACCCTTATAAAAGCACACAGATTTTTCTAGAGCCTCCCAGGACCCTTCTAAAAGCCCCAAGACCCTTCTAAAACCCACCAGGACCCTTCTAAAAGCCCCAAGACCCTTCTAGATCCTCCCCGGATCCTTCTAAAATACTCCAGACCCTTCTATAGCCCCCCAGGACCCATCTAAAAGCCTCCAGACTCTTCTAGAGGTCCCCAGGACCCTTCTGAAAGACCCCAGACCCTTCTAGACCCTCCCCGGATCCTTCTAAAAGTCCCCAGACCCTTCTAAAACCTCCCCGGACCATTCTAAAAGCCCCCAGACCCTTCTAGAGCCCTCCAGGACCCCTCTAAAAGCCTCCAGACCCTTCTAGAGCTCCCCAGGACCCTTCTAAGAGACCCCAGACCCTTCTAGATCCTCGCCGGATCCTTCTAAATGACCCCAGACCCTTCTAAAACCTCCCAGGACCCTTCTAAAAGCCCCCAGACCCTTATAGAGGCCCCCAGGACCCTTCTGAAAGCTCCCAGACCCTTCTAGAGGCATCCAGGAACCTTGTAAAAGCTCCCATACCCTTCTAGAGACCCCCAGGACCCTTCTAAAGGTACCCAAACCCTTCTAGACCCTCCACGGATCAATCTAAAAGACCCCAGACCCTTCTAGAACCCCCAGGACCTTTCTAAAAGCCTCCAGACCCTTCTAGAGGCCCCTAGGACCCTTATAAATGCACCCAGATTTTTCTAGAACCTCTCAGGACCCTTCTAAAAGCACCCACACCCTTCTAGAGTTCACCAGGACCCTTCTAAAAGAACCCAGACCCTTCTAGTCCCTCCCCGGATCATTCTAAAAGAACCTAGACCCTTCTAAAACCTCCCAGGAACTTTCTAAAAGCCCCCAGACCCTTCTAGAGCCCCCCCGGACCCATCTAAATGCCTCCAGACCCATCTAGAGCCTCCCAGGACCCTTCTAAAATCCCCGAGACCCTTCTAGACCCTCCCCGGATCCTTCTAAAAGAACCCAGACCCTTCTAAAACCTCCCAGGACCCATCTAAAAGCCCCCAGACCCTTCTAGAGCCCCCCAGGACCCTTCTAAAAGCCCCCAGACCCTTCTAGAGGCCCCCAGGACCCATCTAAAAGCCTCCAGACCCTTCTAGAGCTCCCCAGGACCATTCTAAAAGCCCCCAGACCCTTCTAGAGCCCCCCAGGACCCTTCTAAAAGCCCCCAGACGCTTCTAGAGCCCCCCAGGGCCCCTCTTAATGACCCCCGTCCCTTCTAGAGCCACCCAAGGACCATTGTAAAAACCCCCTGACCTTTCTAGAGGCAACCTGGGCCCCTCTTGAGGTCCCCAGACCCTACTAGAGCCCCCCAGGACCCTTCTAAAAGCCCCCAGACCCTTCTAGAGCCCCCCCGGACCCTTCTAAAAGCACCCAGACACTTCTAGATGCCCCCAGGGCCCCTCTTAATGACCCCCGTCCCTTCTAGAGCACCCCAGGACCCTTCTAAAAGCCCCCAGACCCTTCTAGAGCCCCCCAGGACCCTTCTAAAATCACCCAGACCCGTCTAGAGCCCCCCCGGACCCTTCTAAAAGCCCCCAGACCATTCTAGAGACACCCAGGACCCTTCTAAAAGACCCCAGAACCTTCTAGAGCCGCCCAGGACCCTTCTAAAAGCCCCAAGACCCTTCTAGAGCCCACCAGGACCCTTCTAAAAGCCCCCAGACCATTCTATAGCATCCCAGGACCCATCTAAAAGACCCCAGACCTTCTAAAGCCTCCCAGGACCCTTCTATTAGCACCCAGACTCTTCTAGAGGTCCCCAGGATCCTTCTGAAATCCCCAGACCCTTCTAGAAGGCTCTGAGGACTT